>JAQHUG010000550.1:188298-204111 GCA_028555095.1 Dicrostonyx torquatus | reverse complement strand
ACTTCAAACTCTACTACAGAGCTACAGTACTGAAAACAGCCTGGTACTGGCATAAGAACAGACAGGAGGACCAATGGAACCGAATAGAAGACCCGTATAGCAATCCACACATCTTCGAACACCTGGTATTTGATAAAGAAGCAAAATATATCAAATGGAAAAAAAGAAAGCATATTTAACAAGTGGTGCTGGCAGAACTGGATATCAACATGTAGAAAAATAAAAATAGACCCATACCATATATGAGCTGTGGTCAGATGCACAAGTGTTGGTGACTGATTTCTTATCTTATAAAACATCCCTCTTTGGGCTGGCATACATCTTTAACCCTAGCATTCAGAAAACAGAGAGGAAGAGAATCTCTGTGTGCCGCAGGCCAGCCTCAACTACATAGTGAGAGCCCCCACCCTCAAAGCTCCTCTCTCACTTGGCAATCCTATAAGAAAAACAGTTTCTGTCTTCAAACCACTTCTTCCTTCATGAACTCACCCAGAGCTCCATTGTTTGCTTGATATCTATCTCTTTCCTTGAATCTATGGGGTATCACTTAAAGAGAAACACGGGCAGGCTGAGGAGTGCAGTTTCTGTCTCACTGTGCCACTCACTGCCTTTTGGGAAGGAGATTTGATGCTTTCTTCAGTAATAATCCCAAATTGCCCTCTATTCTCAGTTTACTACAAATATAAAAGACACTAGGAAACAGCCAGAAAAACTTTAGAGTGGAAGAAGGGGTATAGCGCACTGACCCCACCACTATATCTGCCACCCATGTTCCAAGTCACCTGGCTACAATGATACACACACATATTCACAGAGACATTAATCTGTGATCTCAGTCCACCCTCAAAGAAAACAGAAATCCAATGTCTCTGCCACCACCAGATCCTACCCTAGCCTTCAAAATGTCCATGACGGGCTGGAGAGATGGCTCAGCGGTTAAGAGCGTTGCCTGCTCTTCCAAAGGTCCTGAGTTCGATTCCCAGCAACCACATGGTGGCTCACAGCCATCTGTGATGAGGTCTGGTGCCCTCTTCTGGCCTGCAGGCATACACAAAGAATGTTGTATACATAATAAATAGATAAATAAAAACCTTTAAAAAAAAATGTCCATGACGGGAGCATGAGACAAAGAGAAGTTTTGAAAAAGAACCAATTAGAATTCTAGAAGCAAGTTGAAGAAATGGCTCAATGGTTAAAAGTACATACTGCTCTCGCAGAGGACAGGAATTCAATTCCTGGCACCCACATGAGGCAGTTCATGTGCCTGATGGCTGGGATTCCAGCTTCAGTAAGCTGACACTCTTTCTTGGGCACACACACCGAGAAACATACATACACATAATGAAAAAAAGAAATTCCAGAAGCATACAGTCAAAACCCTTGGTGCCAGTGGCTGGTTATCTCAGGCCTTCTCTGCTCCCCAGTTATGAGATGTTCCAGCCTCTGGTGTAACATGGTATGAATGTCTGCCCAGAATACAACACGTTATGTTGTACATCATTCAAAATAGCTGACTTACTGTGGGTGCTGCAAGCAGGCATGCCACAGTGCTTAGGCACTAGCAACCAGAAAGTCCTTACATGTTTAGCATAAGCACAAATCCTACACCCTTTTCTTTTTGGTGCTGGGCACTGAACTCATGGCTCTGTGCTCTACCTGCAATGGTTATATAAAATTTACAATCACCTAAAAGACACACTTCTAGGTTACTGTGAATGAAGGTAGTCCAATTCTGCACAAAAAGGAAGACACAATTTGCATACCAGCAGTATTCAACAGTCTCTGCTTTCTAATCACAGAAACAGTTATTGACCAGCTACCACAGACTCCTGCCTCCATCCATGGTGTGGGAGGTCCTTCTGTCTATGTGTTGCTTTTATTTGTTAATGAATAAAGAACTGCTTTGAGCCTATGGCAGGGAAAAACAGAACTAGGCCAGGAAAGGTAGGCTGTATGCTGGGAGGAAGAGAAGCAGAGTAAAAGAAGTCATGGAGCCTCCACCAGAGTCAGATATGCTGAAACTTTGCCGGCAGGCCACTGCCATGTGGCAATACACAGATTAATGAAGATGGATTAAATTAAGATGTAAGAGTTAGCCAGTAAGAAGCTAGAGCTAATGGGCCAAGCAGTGATTTAAATAATATGTTTTCCATGTGATTATTTCGGGGCTAAGTGGCAAGGAATTAACTAGCAGCCTCCCTCCAACACATCCCTCCCTGCCACAACGGGTTATAGCCTCAAACCATGAACCACTAAGCTTTTCTCTCCTTCAGCAGCTTCAGGCATTGTCATAGCAGTGAGAAACGTATTACTACTAGGCAACACCCTTCCCAGCCCACTCATTATTTCTGTGACTGACTAGTCATTAGTATGGAACCTGTAAGGACAGAGGGCACTGCCTGTGCTATGAAGCAGTGCACATGAGTCTCACAGCATGGAATGAAAGCCAGGAGACACAGAGAACAGACATACAAACAAAGCTAATCTTCCGGAAGCTAAGCTGTCCAACCTCAGGGACGACATATCCTTGGAGAGCAGTGGTGCCCCCTCCCCCAGAGTACTACCCATATTCATGTCCTGGTATGGACAAGGCAACACACACTTTTCAAATCTACAGACCAGGCACTGGGGAGATGGCTCCACCCCAAGTACCCGCATAAATAGCAGGACTTGGTGGCACCTGTTAGTTCAGGACTGGGGACATGGAGACAGATGGGTCTCTGGGGCTAACTTTCCAAACAGTCTGACCAAACTGTCAAGTCTTGGGTCAGTGAAAGACAGGGTTTCAAAAAGTGAGGTGGACAGCTCCTGAGTGATACCTGCAGCTGACATCTAGCGTCTAGACGCACACAGAATCCCCGATTCCCACACACACAAGTTAACAGAAAAAAAAAAAAAAAAGAAACAAAAAAAAACTTAAAAGAACACAGGCATGTTTGGCATACATCTTAAACCAGCAATGGGAGGCAAAGGCAGGAAGATGGATCTCTTAGAGTTCAAGGTGAGCCTAGTCTACACCCATAGTTCCATCCAGGTCAGTCAGGTCCACCAGAAAGACCCAAAAGAAAAAAGAAAAAAATAATTAAAAAAATAAAAACTCACTTCTTTTGGCACAGTTCACAGCTGACATGCCACCTGGACGTCTCTAGGTCAGTCTCTTTGGCTCGCATGGCTGCAGAATCTGGAAAGCTGTGGTAACTAACGTGGCACACATTGTTCTGCCTATGCATCCTTACTTGGAGGATTTGAATTTTGGAAACTAGCTTTGTCTTATCAACCTCAGAAAAGTGTGTCAGTTTACCAGGCTGAGTTGGCACTGTATGGAAATTAATAGCCATATTGGTCTAGAAATGTTCATCTTAAAGTATCTTTTTCCAGTTAAACAGGGTAATGCGTGACACTAAGCCTGCAAAGCTCTGTCTGTAAGCATCTGATCAATTGTTCTCTACACACGGGTGCGGTGAGGGCAAAGCACGAACTCCTCACCCTCACTACTCTGGGTGGATGCACTCACTACATGAGTCTGCACAGAACTCAAGTCCTGCCTGACACTAACAAAATACATACAGTGCTGGAGGATGTCACTAAAGGGGACTCTGGCCAGACACCCCAAAGAAGATCAAACTCAGAAACCAGGGCTGTTCCTCATACTGATGAGGTTGCCACTGAAAGTACATTTCCTGTCTGCCCAGGGAGAGCTGGAACGTGTGCCCTGGCCCCTCCTCTGTCCACTGACCTTCAGAGTGGGTTTCTTCTTCACTCTTACACCTGGACCATCGCGAGCCCTGGGGGTCTCTACTCTCACTCCAGGGTATCTGGGTGATATGTTCCCTGCATCCTTAAGTGTCATAAGAAAGAATTCTAAGCAGCTTCAGGGGACAGTTTAGAAATCAACAGCCCAGGGAGGGCCCCAGATTCAGAGGCCTGGCATAGCCCTGGGCTTCAGCAACAGAAGAGGGGCTCTTTCATTCCTTAACATTCAACTTTGGATTTCACCAGCCACCCCCAGAGGACCAGGCCACAGTGGACAAAGTATGGAAGAGATCTGGCATGACCCAAAGAACCTATTCCCTCCCCTCTTGGCTTTGGGAACTCATCCATCAGAAGTCTCGCCAGAAGGCTGTGGACCCAGAAAGTCAGAAGGAGAAAAGGAGCCCAAGTCTATCACTTTGACTTATCTTAAAATAAACCCTTAGGTTTAGAAGAGGCTCAGCAGAAAGCAGTCAGAAAGAGAGACAAGTTTTCCAGGGAGTAAGAGGACTGTGGGTAAAACAGGATCTGTGCACCCCAGGCTGGCCTCTAACTCCATATGCAGCTGAGAATAACCTTGCCTGGATTCCTTCCTTATCTTCCGGTCTGCAACTCCTAGAATGAGAGGCATATCCTGCCACATTTGCCCAGATGAGAAAAGCCTTCCTATTGGCAAATTCACAAAGTGTTCTCAATAGAAGAGAGGCTGGACTTTCCCACTAACCTCCAAGTTGTCAGGATTCTAAGAAGCACCAGCCAATCTGGAAGCCCTCAGGGTCCCAACACTCACATTGCAGACTGAAATCCCTGTGCACTACAGGGAACATGTGAAGAACCAGCTTCCTGTACCCCACCAGTGCTGGCCCTCAATGGGTAAACACTGAGGCAGGCTGGGATCCTCAAGGTATAGGACTCCAGTGGGCAGAAAAGGGAATCACAGGATTTCATCACATGCTGGGAGGCTGTGCCCTCAGTGTAATCTCGGGTAAATGTTCTGAAGAGTTCTGAAGAAAGGGTAACACAGTTGTTGGGAAAAAGGTCTCTGAGTGAAGACATGATAAGAGGTTGAGTATGACTTCCTTCAGGTATGTCACAAAGTCTGAGCACCTACAAAGTTCCCTTGAAGTAATTGGTGATGATCAGGAGAAACTCACAGAGCAGATGGCAGAAGCCTGTCAGAGCAGCTGGAGGACCTTTGAGGAGTGACACAGGCAGGATGTGGCAGCCTGGCCTCCCTGGGCATTCACATCAAAGAAATGTTCCAGTACTCCTATAAACCCAGAAGTGGCAGGCCCACTGACAGCAGGGGACTTCCTCCTTATGAGACTCAAGGACCTGCCACTGACAGCGTCCCAGCCTAGGACTCAGGGACACCCTGCCCCTGCACCTAGCCTCTGCTAGGCTCCAGCCCAGTCCACAGGCTCTTCTCACCTGTGTGAGGTGCGCATGTCCACAGGCCCATCTCCTACCAGCCCTTCGCCTGATCCTATAGCCGTAGTCTCTGTTGTCCTCAGCAATCCCTGGGCTGGGCCTACACCAGACTCAGGCATCACCCTGGTGTCTCCGTCCATGGTTAACTCTGATGGTGCTCTCTCCATTTTCATTTTCTTGCTCTCCACATCATCCTCCGTTTGGTCGGGGTCAAGGGCTCGCTTCTGACTGCGGGTTCGACATGCTTCTTCACTCATTCTGTATGTGAAAGGAAGGACACAACATCTGAACCAGGCACAGAGAAACAGACCCTTCATAAAGTCTGGCGAGTGGCTTTGTTTTCCTCACAGAGAAGGCTGGTTGGAGAAGGAACACTAACAGGACCACACAAGCCCCTCCTAGACTTTCTTCACACCCTCAGGATGACTGAACAGAAGGTCCACAGGCCTCAGGGGTGCGGCAATCTCTGAGAAGACAGAGTCCAAGTGGGAGGAAAGCAGTAACAGCTGTTACTGGGCAGGGTCCTTCTGTGGAAGAAAGGTGCCAATTGTGGGCCTGAAAACCAGCCCAGGGGCCCGGCACCTGTATCACACTGATACATGGGAAACATGGACAGATGTGACTTCAGGTGCTGTGTGCCTGAGTTCCCCTCTGCAGCTCCCCTCCAGGGAGCCAGAAGTGAGAGTCACATTAAGCTCTTTGTTTGGCAGAGATACACTGAGCAGAATAGAATATAGACTGGTCCATCCCAACATGCCATCACCATGGCCCTGTACCTGTGGCACACACCATATCTTGATTTAAAGAAAAAGGAAAACAAAAAGCAAAAACGCTGAGTCAGTTTTTGATCCCATGACATCACTGGGCTCCACATGACCCTTCCCAGGATTCAGTCAGAGAGACAAAGCACTTTCTAGAAAACCAGTCTGAACCGGTTCCAGACAACACAGCTGAAGTGAAGTGTTGTTAACCCTAGCAGAGACAGGAGGACAGCTTGCCAGCATTCCATGGCAGGACGTGGGACAAGGCGATCTTAAAGGAGCCACTCAGAAACCAGGTCTTAACACTAAAGGACACCAGACTAGGTAAAGTCAGATAGAATCCAGATTTCACTAAGGACAGGAAAAAAAATCTGGCTGAGCTTTGGCAGGATCCAGGAAATGGTTTTTCATGGGACATCTGGTACCCAGAGTATAGCCCTGCAGAGAACCTCAGCTCACACCTCCAGGAGGCTTGATGGGAAAACCCTCTGTTTCTACATCCTTGATGCCTCAGTTCCCCCACTAGCAATTATGGTAGGGAAGGTCTGTCCTGGACAAAGTCAGTTCTGGAAGCCCCTTCCAGGTTCTGGAAGACTGGTGGCATCATATCAAGGATGTGTTCCCATGGTCAAACCAGAGTGTCATATCCCCCTCCCCCATCCAGTTACCTTCTTCACAGACCCAGAAGGTTCCCTGCCCCATCTCTGAAAACTTAAGACCCAGGAGCTCCTCTTCAGCACCACCTAGACAAGGCTGATGCTTTAACCCTAACATGACTCAGTCCAGAGTGGATCGCGATCAGCTGCCCCCAACTCTCCTGTCACTCCAACCTGCACCCCGCCATCCTCCCCCAGAGGCAGGGCACATCCTCCCTTCCACCCCACCAGCACCTCTAGCCCCGCTATTCCTTCAGCACAATAAACCCTATCAAACCTGCTATACATAATCTGTCTGGTCTCCCTGTGAAAGCCAACAAGTCACTGCCCTGGGGGCTTCGAAGCTGCCTGGAGCAGAGGTGCTGAGCTCTAGAACAAGTGAGGAGGCAGACTGGCAGTATCCTCAGACAGGATACAAGCACGCCCAGGCCTGGACAGGGAAAGATGGGAGCTCAGGATCTCTGACAAGAAAAGTATGTGGGACATTATGACTCTCAAGAGTGAAGTTCAAAGGGCAGTGGTGGTGCACACCTTTAATCCCCACATTCAGGGGGCAGAGGCAGGTGGATCTCTGTGAGTTCAAGGCCAGCCTGGTCTACAGAGTGAGTTCCAAGACTCACTCAGGGCTACACAGAGAAACCCTGTTTTGAAAGATGAACAAGAGTGAAGCTCTACGCCTGGCTCTGCCCTCACACCACCACCACAACTCTGTTGCAGGCAGGCAAGGTTTTCCTAGGGCAGCCTCAGGCCTTAGCCTCAGAATCTCTTAGTTCATTTCAATACACTAGACACCCTATCTGAAGTCCACCTTCTCCACCCCACTGCCTCACTTATTGCTAAGAAAGCAGTAAGGAGCCGGGCGGTGGTAGCGCACGCCTTTAATCCCAGCACTCGAGAGTTAGAGGCAGGCACATCCTTGTGAGTTCGAGACCAGCCTGGTCTACAAGATCTAGTTCCAGCACAGGCTCCAAAACCACAGAGAAACCCTGTCTTGAAAAACAAAAAAACAAAAACAAAAAGTACTAAGGAGCAGGGCAGTGGTGGAACAACTTTAATCCCAGCACTCGGGAGGCAGAGGCAATCGGGGGTCTCTGTGAGTTCGAGGCCAGCCTAGTCGGTCTAAGAGCTAGTTCTCTAAAGCTACAGAGAAACCCTGCCTCGAAAACTCACAAATAAACACATAAACAAATAAATAAGTGGCTGAGGAAAAGCAAGGGTCTAACAGGAGTAACAGGAATTAGGGAAACTGTTCTCTATGTTTCTAGGACACCCCGCACACACAATCAAATGGAGATAGAGACAGTTACCTGGCTCAGAACAGGATCCAAGGAGTCCATCAGGATGTATTAGGGGCCTGTCAGGGAAGCCTAGTGCTTGACCCACCTGGGCTCAAAACCTTGAGCCGACCTCAGGATGAGCTGGGTGAAGGCAGGAGAGGGGATGCCTGGGATTTGCCTACCCACCTCCAGAAAGACAAGCAGAGCTGGAGGGGACAGCACTACACAGAGGTCCCAAGCAGGGTGTGCCCTCTCCACTAGGGCCTGAGCCTCCAAAGCTGTGCCCTTGAGGAGTGACCAATTCAGCCCACCGTGATATTCTGTGGTAAGAGCCCTACCCCCCAAGGTCAACAGAACCAAGGTCTCCTTGGGACCAGTGCTGCAGGCACAAAGTGCGCAAGAAGAAACTAACCTCTCTTAGGAAGCATTCTAAGAGGCAGAGAAAGGGGTAAATGAGGACGTGTTTTAAAATTCCTAGAGGGAAAAAGAATGCTGCCACTACCACAGGCCTGTTGAGGGGAATGGGTCTCACCAGCTACTGACTTGCATGGCAGCAGCACAGGAAATGATGGTTATTTTAAGGGTAGAGATATAAAGGGCCATCCAGTTACCAAGGAGGGTGCTAGAACACTGAGAGCAAGAGTCTCCCTGCTCTCTCCCAACACCCAGGACTGGGCCTCATACCTGCACATGCAGCAATCCTAGCAACCACCAGTGGGAGCCTGAAGGTTGGTAGGTAGGTGGGGTACAGCAAAGGGCTCCCTCAGCAAGAGTCCTACACAGGTGCCTCTGCCAGCCCTCGGACCAAAGGGCTTGAGTCCTTGTTGTATACCCAAAGTAGGTCTCTTAGCAGCACAAGCACCATTAACTGCTACCTGGAGGCTGCTTCCTTTCAGTAAAAATGCCACAACTGAAGGGAGGACCTTGGGCAGGAAGCCAGCTCTAAGTCAAGTGCCAAAGGTCAAATGCAGCAGCAGGGACCAGGACCTCTAAGAAGTCCTCTAGAGCAAAGATACCAAACACAGGCTAAGGGTGGCAGGCCAGTGACCATCCACAGACACAAGTAACAGTCTAACTGCCACTAACACACCATGCGAATCAAGAAGGGCTTGGGGCAGGCAGGTGCACATTCTTGATATTGTGTAAAAGAATGAAAAGCTTGGGGCTGGAGAGATGGCTCAGTGGTTAAGAGCATTGCTTGCTCTTCCAAAGGTCCTGAGTTCAATTCCCAGCAACCACATGGTGGCTCACAACCATCTGTAATGGGGTCTGGTGCCCTGCAGGCATACACACAGACAGAATATCATATACATAATAAATAAATAAATAAATAAATAAATAAATAAATAAATAAATAGCACAGGACAATTTAAAAAAAAAAAAAAAGAATGAAAAGCTTCTCCAAGCTGAAACTGAGCATCATGCCAAGACTCAACAGGTTAGACTCTGTTGTCCTGACTGTGAAGGCTCAACCTCAGTTAGCAATACTCCAAAATGTGAAACCCAGACATGAATGGAAGACTGCAATAAGTAGGTAGAACATGGACTAAACTGACAGCTGATGTCTGGAACCTGGAGAACCTTAGCCCCAAGGGAGGAGAGATGGAGGGAGGGAGTGAAGAAGGGAGAGAGAAACAAACACTTCCCTCTCCTTCCCTCAAAGGCAGCCCTGGGCCTCTACCAGGGGAGCTGCTATCCTAGGGGCTGAGGATTACTCCATGCACAGGAATGCACAGCTGGGCAAAGACTGAAATGGCCAAGGGTGTCAGGTGCCAGGTCTGAGTGGTTAGGGTGAGCAGACAAGAACAAGGACACACAAAGTCCAATCATAAGGCAAAGAAGTCCTGCTGGCCAGTTCCTCCTGGCCTGCAACTAACACTCTCCAGAGAGCTGTGACCCATGCTGGAGGCCAGATCCCTATCAGCAACTGGGGTTTGGGAACCTTGTCCACTCTGACCACATGGCACAGCCACTAGAACAGCCATGCCCCAAGTATTTGGGGGGGGGTAAGGGAGAAGACAGCTAAGTTGTAACAGGCAGGTCTCTCTCCTCCAAAGCAGAACAGACACTTAGACCTGCCTGGGTAGGCACAAGTCACTTCCTGCCACACACCCAAATGACAGAGTGGCTGGGACTCTTTGGGAAGGAATTCAGACCCAAAAGCCCAAGTCTCAACCTTTAAATAATGTCAGGCCTATGTGAGGCCAAGTAAAAAGGAGCCATTTCAACGTAGGAGACAAAAAAGTGATCCATGGCAGAGAACAGACTGGAGGCTCGGTTTCCCCACCCTGCCTCACCAACATATGGAAAAGACATGAAAACAGGTTGAAGGAGGAAAATTCATGTTACTGAGTAATAGTACATACACAGAGTTTTAAAATGCTTACCTCTCATCCCAATCTCAAAAGAACTGAGGCAGGAGAACTGTTTTGAGCGTGAGACCAGCCTGAACTACAGGGTGAGTTCCATAGCTACCAGGGCTACATAGTAAGATCCTGTCTCAAAAACCCACACAGCTTTACCTACAGAGGATAAGAAAGACCCAAAAGCAACTCCTCAGATGAAAACTGCAGCTGCTCCCTGGACACGGGGAAACTCTGGAGAGCGGCTCAGAGCATCCTTGCCCTGAGATGCTCTCCTGCAACACTGGACTTCCAAAAGTAGCCACATTGAAGTTTGAGTTTTTGTTTTTTGGTTTGTTTTTAATGTTTTAAGATTTATTACAGCAGGGCGGTGATGGTGCACACCTTTAATCCCAGCACTTGGGAGGCAGAGGCAGGGGGATCTCTGAGTTTGAGGTCTACAAACCAAGTTCCAGGACAGCCAGGGAGAGAGAATGATTTATTCCTTATATTAATTACATCCACAGGTGAGTGTCTGTGAACACGTGAGTAAAGTTCAGAGGCAGAAGAGAGAGTGATTCTTAGGTACAAGTGAGCTGCCATGTGGGTACTGGGTACTGACACAGATCCTCTCAATACTCTTAACAACCGAGCCATCTCTCCAGTGCAAAAAATCCACAGTAATTATACACACCCTTTCTCTAACTATGTAGCCCAACTTGGCCTTGAATTCAGAAATAAATCTTCCTATGCTCACAGAGTGCTGAGATTAAAGGCATGAACCATTACGCCAGGCACTTTAAAGAAAAATAAGTATTTTATCTACATGAGTGCTTTGACTATATGTTTGTATGTGTATTGTGCCAGCCTGAAGTCAGATGAAGGTACCAGATACCTTGGAACTTGACATGAGCTATGAATGGTGATAAGCCACCATGTGGGTGTGGGGACAGAATTCAGATCTTCTGGAAGAGCAACAAATGTCCCTCTGAGCCCCAAGTCACCACTCCTCCCAAATTATACATGCATACTGTGGCCCATGCCTACATACACAATATAAGTGAGTAAGTCAAATGAAATCATGAAAGCCCAACAGCTTGTCCTAAGCCTTCAAACCCCCAGGAGGAGATGATGAGACCAGAACCTCTCCTGCAGGATCCCTGTGACTTGCAACAGGAAGGTCACACTGGCCCTTGCCAAATGGCCTTACCCAAATACCTCACTTATGCCAAACACCCAGAGCCTCACAAGCTGAGGACAAGTGTGTTTCCTCAATAAGGTGATAGGTACCAAATTCTAGGTGGACCTAGTGGTAGATTTCCCACTGTCTCCTTCCCCCAGTACTGACCTGCAGTAGCAACCTCTGCTGCATGGTACAAAAATGACACATAAACCACAGTTGTACTGCATGTCTTCACAATCAGGCATGCCTTACCCCTACTGTACACACATGACGCCAGGAAGGTGGAGCAGCCACTCTGAATGAAACAAAGGCTCCCCTGTGCAGTGATCAGTGAAGAGGCCACTAACAAGAGGCCATGGGGTAGTAAGACCAGGAGAGACTCCAGCACCAAAGAGTGAATGAAAGATTTCACATAAAGGTGGTTTATAAGAAAGTAGGCAACAGCAACTCAGAATGTACTTTGTCTCTGCAAGAGACAGTGTCCTTGGTGTGTCCCTAGCTTGGCAAAGGGAAAACACAGAAGCACACACACTGCCCAGCAGGCACTAAATGAATGAGCATATGTGGGCTTCTCTCTGGGGTTGGAGCTGACAGAATCCTTGGGCCCCATCCACTCAGTGTTTCCTTTTGTGTTAACATGAAGCCAGGGTTTTCTTCCTAACACCCAGTGAGTGAGCCCTTAACCAGTGGCATCCCCAGGTCAGCTCCACCTGTAAGGTTGAATATGATGACCATCCCCAAGTTTACAAGAGCAAAACTGAGATTTAGCCAGGTGAGATAGGTAGGAGTAACCTAGAGAATGGGAGGATGCTAGATCTGCAATCTGTACTGCTCTAGGCAGAGTCCCGCAGAGAGCACACCCCAAATCATCCCTGCAGGTTCTAAGGACCTGGAACACCTTAGGAGTGAGCACACATCAAGCTGGACATGAAATGCACAAAGCATTTCAACTCCATTGAGTGTCTGAGACATGCCTACAGTTACAGTGTTCCTCTTACAATGTGAAATTGTGAAATACAAAGTGTAAGCCACTTACAATGTGAAATCAGGCAGGAAAAAATATAGGCCTATGGGCAAAAGGAGTCAAAGACACCACCTTTCAGAACTCCACTCAAACAACAGAAAATATAGGGACCCATTTAATAAGACAAATGGGCTACAACGGCTAAGTCCCACACCCATGTCACAGGGAATCTAACTCTTGCCTTGGGGAGATCTGAGCTTGTGTCACGGTGGACTATGGGAACCAAGGAGTTAATGGGCATGAGCACTGGTAGCACTGCCGGCACTGTGCTGGGTACTTGGAAGTAAGTTTCATTGAGAGCTATTCTGGACTTCAGGAGAAGCAGTCCAGCACCCTCTGGTGTCTGTGAGAGGACTACATAGAGAAAAGAAACAGCAGTGCAGCTCCAGGATCCCCTAACAGAGTGGTCAACAGCCTGCTTTCCCAAACACACCCCAGCCTGCAGTACATCTGCAGAGGGTTCAGAAGACATGCAACCAGCAAATTCAAACCAAACCCAGGACCCAAGGTTTAATTAAGTCTCTGCAAAGAGTAGACAGGGTTGGCCTCAGCCTGTCCCAATAACCTCACACACACGTAGAACTCTAAAGGGCAGAGGCCCCTCAGACAAGGAAGTGACGTGCTAAAAATTCAACTGCAGCAAAGAATGAAACTTTAACCTAGTTCCAGTGTAGAGCCCAGCCAAGGGCTCCAGGGATGACTCTGAGGATCTGGGGAGACAGTAAAACCTGAAGGTACTAAAGCCAAGGGTCTGAAGGCCTATGGCCCATGGAGGCCCTGTGGCAAGATGGAGCTACAGGATCAGGACAGGTCTCCAGGGCATCTAAAACTCAGAAGGGATCATGTGTACCGGTGAAACCCTAAGATGGTTATCAGGTATGGGGGAGGGGGCTGAGACCAAGAGGATGAGGAACCATGCAGGCTTCCACTCACAGAAAGGTCCTGAGGGAAAGACAGAGGTCCCAGAAGGAGGTCACTGAGGACTCAAAGTCTACACTGGGTACAGTCAGCCCTGGTGCCCTCCTCAGAACTCTTAGACCTACCTAGTTGAGTAACAGCACTCCATTCTAAATCTAGTGAGCACCTTGGCCAATGTGTGAGGACAATAGTCACTAGGGGACAGATGATCCACAGGTGCTCCTGTCCCATGGGGTAGGCTGGGTGTGCTTCCACAGCTACCTGTCAGCCTCCAATGACAACTTGAAGACTCCCAGAACCTGAGCAAGGAGCACTCAGCTACATCTAGATACCAAAAGTGACAAGAAGATACCTGTCTAAAGAGCATCAGACTCCACAGGACAAACAGCAAGCAATAATCAAAGGACAGACAGGAACATCAGATACTCCCACATCCTAAGCTCTTGAAAGCCCAGTTAGCGGCACATAAACCAGCCTTGTTCAACATGCATAAACATGTATTGTGTGCACTCCAGACACTTATTAGTATGTACATAAACATGTGGCATCTCAAGAGTCCTCAGTCACCCCAGCATGTCTGTGGCCAAGCTAGGAGTGCTCCCACATGGGCACCCAATCTCAAGCTGTGTCCAGTGCTGGCCTCCTGCAGCCCAGGGAGAGGGATGTGCTGCTGCTCAGCACAGCAATGTGAGGGAAAACTCAGGGCTGTGTAGTGTGACCCAAGGCCACAGTTATCACTTCAGCAAGAGACTGCTAGCACCATGAAATGGAGCCTATAACCCCTACAGGCAGGTCAACACTCCTGTAGGACTAACCCAGCCCAACCCTTCATCCATGTTGTTGCCTAGGGAGAGGTGATTTTGCGCAGAAAGCCTTTGGGGGTGGGGAGTTACTGAAGAGATGGCTCAGTGGTTAAGAGGGCCCTGGTTCAAAAAAAAAAAAAAATTCCTAGCACCCACATGGCAGCTCACATCTGTCTGTACTCCAGTTTCAGGAAAACCAACACTCTCACACAGAAATACATACAAATGCTCATAAAATAAATATATTTTTTAAAAAAGTCTTTAAAGGTTCAGAAGAAATGTTCCCAAAAAGACACACTGAGCAAAAAGTGAGGAGCCAAGATGTGTCCCATACAGAAAAAAAACAAAAACAAAAACAAAAAACTTGTGCCCCATATCCCTTTCAGAGACGCACCCTCTGCCACAGTGGTATTGCTGACTGCAGCTCCCCTCTGCAGGAGGCCCAGGGTGGGGATGGGAGATTTGAAGCCACAGTTCTATAGTTCCACAGTCCATGACAAAGAAAAATTAGGTCAGAACCCTCATGCCTTTGCAGTCTATGGGCAGCCAGCTCCCCCTACACATACCTGAAGCCACCTTCAGCCCACAGAGCTGAACTGTCACATGAGCTGTCACAGAGACAGTAATCAAAGAACTGTATCTTCAGCCCAGGAGGTGGTAGCGTGCGGCTTTAGTCCCAGAACTCTGGAGGCAGAGGCAGCTGGATTTCTGAGTTCAAGGTCAGCCTGGTCTACAGAGCAAGTTCCAGAACAGCCAAGACTACATTAAGAAACCCTGTCTCAAAACAAAACAAGCAACAACAACAAAAGTATATTCTCAGTGAGATCATGCTGAGGAAAATGCATCCACCCTGGCCTTGGCTAAAAAGTCTGCAGTCTCTGTGGCCTCTACCATTCCGTATCTTATGCTCCACACCCCAAATGGAAAAGCTAGCTCTGCACACCTGGTCCTGCCCACAGGGCTCTTCCACCAGATCTCAGTGGGTACCTGCAGTTTCTGTGTGCTCATTTGTTTATATACTCCCACACACCTCCCAAGGACAGGAGATACCTCTGTGTCACCAGGGCCCAGTACAGCTCAGCACAAAAGACGTACTAGAATGGATACACACTCCCTAAACAAACCAGAAAAAGAACTAGATAGAGGTAAGCTTGCTTCCTCTCACTCTCCTCCTGTAAACTAAGCCAAAGTCTTCATGCCAAGGAAAATAACAATTGAAAGCTCACAGAAGCCAGAAGGCCACACAACACTTCTGCATCCCAGTTCTCCACAAACAGCCTGAACAGCAGACCAAGGCATCTCAAAATACCAAGACAGGCATAATGGATTACCACGTAGGTAATCCCAGCACTGGGGAATCTGAAAAAAGAGGACTGCTGAGTTCAAATCCAGCCTAGTCTAGGGAGTGAGTTAGAGGGCAGCCAGGGCTACACAGAGAAACCCTTTCTCAAAAATTATCCTCCCTCAAAAAAAAAAAAAAAAAAACCAAAAACCAGAAACAACTCAAAATGGATCAAAGACCTAACTAAGCCAATAGAATCTTAAAAGAAACCACAAGTCAAACTTCCTATCCTCAAGTCCAAATGGATCAAAGACCTCAACATAAAGCCAGCCACACTGAACCTGATAGAAGAGAAAGTGGGAAGTACACTTGAACGCATTGGCACA
>JAQHUG010000550.1:150936-187593 GCA_028555095.1 Dicrostonyx torquatus | reverse complement strand
TTACACAATGGAGTACTACACAGCAGAAAAAAATAACGACAGCTTGAATTTTGCAGGAAAATGGATGGAGCTAGAAAACATTATTTTGAGTGAGGTAACCCAGACCCGGAAAGACAATTATCACACGTACTCATTCAATAGGTGGTTTTTAAACAAAGCTAGCCTACAAGCCATAATCACAGAGAACTTAGACAACAATACAGACACTAAGAGAGACTTACATGGACCTAATATACATGGTTAAGTATAAAAAGACAAGATCTCCTGAGTAAATTGGGAGCATAGGGACACTGGGGGAGGATTGAAAGGGGGGAGGGGAGAAAAGAAAAATGTAGAGCTCAATAAATATCAGTTAAGAAAAATAAATAAATAAATAAATAACTTCCTGTCCTTGGAGTTGGAAATCGGTTCTCAAACATCTAACCAAAAACTATTAACAGCACCGGGTAGAGGTGGCACACACCTTTGATCCTAGCACTTGGGAGGCAGAGGCAGGCAAATCTCTGTGATTTAGGAAAGAGCCTGGTCTGGTCTACAAATAGAGTTCCAGGATAGCGAGGGCTACACAGAGAAACCTTGTCTCAAAAAAAACAAACAAAATACCAATGGTGAAACAGACAAAACCTCCTGGTGAGGGCCTGATGTCCAGAACATCTTACAAACGGGAAAATTTCTCATGGCTCTGAACAGTCAAGGGAGCTTGCTTAAAGTGTCGGGGTTCACAGCAGCTTCTCCTCCCACATCAAGGAAGAACATAATAACAAGTCAATTCAAAAACCGGAGAACACCTGACTAGACATTTCTTGCAAATGACTAACAGACAGTTCACAATGTCTGCTAACTCCAGCTCCTGACCTTGAAGACAAGACGTGTGGGCACATACATATAAAAAAAAAAAAATAAAATTTGTGAATGTTCTGGAAATGGGAAGAATTACACAATACTGTGAATATATTAATGCCACCAGATATCACACTTTAACATTTAAAGTTAAATGTCAATTTTTCTTACATGGCTATTACCTTAGTGGTTTTTGTTTGTTTTGTTTATGGAGGGTCTCAGTCCCAAGGACTGCAGCTGTCTGGGCCTGGTAATCAAAACCACAAGCCGGTTCTTAAATAAAGATGCTTAGTAAGTACAGCTCCAAAGTCCGAAGTCACCTTGTCAGCCATGGCAATTCTCAGGAGAACCTAGAAAGCCACAGCAGCTTACTACACAAACAGGATTATGAGCTTGTCCCAGTAGAGTGCCACCTGTAGGACAACACACTCTCGACCCACGCTGGGGGTGGGATGGGGGTGGCTGTGGTCCTCTGCATTCCTACATTTAAGAGCCTGTCTGGAAAAAAAAAAAAAAAAAAAAAAGCCAAGCTATGGTGGCACACGCCTTTAATCCCGGCACTCAAAAGGCAGAGGCAGGCCTCCAAGTTCGAGACCATCCTGGTCTACAAAGTGAGTTCCAGGACAGCCAGAACTACAGAGAAACCCTGTCTTGAGGAGGAGAAGGAGGAAAAA
This sequence comes from Dicrostonyx torquatus, assembly GCA_028555095.1. Lineage (NCBI taxonomy): Eukaryota > Metazoa > Chordata > Mammalia > Rodentia > Cricetidae > Dicrostonyx > Dicrostonyx torquatus. Next base: position 186,079 of record JAQHUG010000550.1, on the reverse strand, counting down.
ACAAAACAAAACAAACAAAACAGGGGGGGGGGAGACTATAGCAGTTTGTGGGGGCATTTTCTTTATTTAAAAAAAAAAAAGAGAGAGAGTTGGAGGTGGTGGCACACACCTTTTAATCTCAACACTGTAGAGAAGACAGGTAGACCTAGAGTCTGAGGCCAGCCTAAACTATATATAGTGAGTTCTAGGCCAGCTAACATTAATTACTTACAGGGACCTCCTTGACTTAAAAGAAAACAAAAACAGTAAAAACAACAAAAATCCTGGCATTTGAGTCGCTGGTTTAAATTTTATAAAAATCATTAAATGAATTTTTGTGTTGGGATCAGAACTGAATTCCAACAATGTCTGAAATAGCCTTAAACATACTCCTATCATTTTATACTATGTATTTATGAGGAAGTAGCCTCCTTAAGACTAACAATTTGAAAATCAAAGAATTAGTTCTGAGAGACACTGAAGATACTCTCAAAATACACTCAGTCAAAGTCCAGTTTGAGGCTGAGGCATAAGATTCAGGAATTCACAGCTCATAGATGGACACTGTGAGATTTGGGGAGATGGACCCCAGGCTCATGATGAAGACTACACCCCAGGCTACGGTGAAGTGTTTTTACCTACTGAACCACCTTGCTGGCTGTAAACTTGCAGTTATGGAAAATTTCAAGCACACCCACAAAGTAGTAGTGGTGCCATAATGACACAGTCCGTGACCAGAAAACCCCAAGTTTGAGACTAGTCTAGTATATACTGAAAAACTGTACCAAAACAAAACAAAACACTAGCCCACAGAAACACAGGTTCTGTGGTCCATACTGGTGGGCCTTCCCTTGCCTCCTGGTGTTAGTAAGTCTAGAGAAGCTGGGCACTGTTCTGTACTGGGTACATCTCCACGTGTGAAACCGCACTGGCTCCCTTCTTTTTCTTCAAATACTGATATGAGCTTGGAGACAATTTCATGCTTTTAACTACTTATTTTTAGGGGAAGGTTCAAGACAGGGTTTCTCTGTGTAGGGCTGTCCTGGGACTCACTCTGTAGACCAGGCTGGCCTTGAACTCACAGAGATCTGCCTGCCTCTGCCTCCCAAGTGCTATGATTAAGGGTGTGCACACCCGGCTTTTTAATTTCTTTATTTAGAGACAGGGTCTCACTTTGCTGCACAGCCTGGTCTAGACTTCTTGGCCCCAAATGGCCCTCCTGCTTCAGCCTTCAAGGAGCTGAGATCTGGCACCTGGCTCACCATAAATTGTGCTTCTTGTTTTGTGTCCTAGGGATGAAGCCAGGTCTCACAAAGCCAGCATTCTACCACCACATCTATCTAGCTGGCAACCATCCATTCCACCTGATCTGAGGCACTGCTGTGGGCCCTTCTGGCACATCTGTCATGTTCCTAACGCAGTTTCAGAGTTCAGTGATCTCAAGTTTGACTCAAGTTCTACACTCTCTTTTGATCCTTAGAGACATTTGTTTCTTCTATAGTATCTGACAGGGAAAAAAAATACACATTTTTACCCTAAAACCAAAAGTCTGACTCCAAAAATCAGTTTTATAAAATTGTCATCTGGTGTAACAGTCACCCTTTACGGTATGCATATGCCCTGCAACCACAAACATATCATGCACATGAAATCGTGATTTTTTTCCCACTGATAAAGAGCAAATGCACACAAACCTTCCCTTAGGAAAATGGATTCATGCTGTGCTTTGTGTAGGACTAAAGACATAGAACCCAGGAGCTCATGCTCAAGGGAGGTTCAGCTAGTATTATCTCTGCTTCTTCTACTTTTTTTTTGTCTCCTCCCAGAAACTATCACACAGAACACAGGGCCATTTCCCACCTCCTTCACCCCAGCTCTCCTGTCACAACCCTTTCTAAACACCCACAGGACAGTTTGGGGAAATAACTCTAGGGTAAACATAGTGGTTCTGTGATGCAGTTAGAGCCTAGTCCCCTCCTCAGAAGCAGCCAGTGTCCACAGGTGGATGCTGTCCAGATGCCCCAGGGACTCTGCAACATGCACAGTTCTCCTTAGCAGGAAGACGATGCTGGCCATGCTGTGGCCAAGGCCACCATCTGCACTATTTTCTCAGAAGCATCTGTTTTTCTTTTTTCGGGGTGGGGGGGGCACAGGGATTACAGGGAACTGAGGCAGGGTTTTCTCTTAGTAGCCCTGACTATCCTGAAACTACCTCTGTAGAACAGGCTGCCCTTGAACTCCCGAGTGTTGGGATTAAAGGTGTGCACCACCACCGCCCAGTGAGCTCATTATTCTCTAAAGCTGCCCCTTACTCAGGGTCTGTAATACCTAGCACGAGAATGAGCATCACCTACCAAACAGGCAGACCTCCCTGCCCCCCCAAAAAATGATTCAAGGACAAACACCTTGTCCATGACTCTGAGCAGACAGAAGGACCTGCTGGGGTGCAGATGCACTCTGTACATACCTTGGTAACAGGCAGGGGTGCCTAGTCCACTGACAACCAGGAATCAAGAAACCCCAGCTGCAATAAAAGGCCTACTATTAAATAAGGACACACCTCATAAACTGTAAACTAAAATCTACAATGCTTGGGAGGCAGAGGCAGGAGGATTACCCAGAGTTCATCTGGGGCTACATTAAAAAAAAAACAAGAAAACAAAAACAAAAACAAACAAACAAACAAAATACCAGTCTCTCAAGAAATAAGCCAGAGCTGGTGGGTACACAGTTGTAATCTGAGTACTTGGGAGTCTGAGGCGAAAGATCAAAGTGAGTTCAGGACTAGCCTGAGCTACACGGTGAGACCCTATCCTAAAAACAAAATACAGGGTTGGAGAGATGGCTCAAAGGTTAAGAGCACTTTCTGCATTTGCAGAAGGCCCAGATTCAAATCTCAACACCCACATGGTGGTTCACAGTCTTCCTTGACGCCAGTTCCAGGAGACCTGGTACCTCTTCTAGCCTCCTCAGGACCTACCAGAAACGCAAGTGTCACACAGACAATGCAGGCATAACACTCAAACACATCTGAGAATAAAAATTAAAAATAAAACAACAAGCCCCTAACCCTAACACTGTCACAGCTTATGTCCAGCACAGAAGGTATGTCAGAGCAGTTGAGACTCACACAGTGGCCAACCAGATGCCATTGGGTAGAGATGAGCCTGCCATTTTAACAAGATACCTGCCTATTTTGAGCTGCATGCTACAGTATAAAAAGGAGGGAGCTGTCCTAGGATGTTTTGAGGCTTCCTACTTCTAGGATATCATTCAATTCCTCCTCCTTTTACAGGTACATGGCCCTGAGCCAAACTGTCATTGCCCTCCTCCCCATGTGGCACTCTGGCCCTCTTATGCTCTGCAGAGCTGATGTTTCCACATAAGTGATGGGCAGTGACTAAAGTACAATTCTAGCCATTTAGAAGGAGAAACACCTGGAGGTCAAAGGTTAGCCTCTGGTCCCCCTTCTTTAGGCCTTTGAGGAGGTGACCAATGAGGCTCAAGGGTCATACCTGATCCCATAGGTACGACTTGCCTTCTCTTCCCAAGCAGGGCTCCATTAAGTATGTGGAGGTTGCCTGAGCCAGCTTTTCATTCCATAGACAGGAGTCCCCAGCACTCACCTGGCCTCAGGGTCCGGGGTGCTGGTCCTACTATGCGGCCATGGCCACAGCTCTGTCAAAAGGCAACTTGTGTGGATGTGCTGGCTCAATGTGCAGGCCAACCTAAACCAAAAGACAGAAAAACTCTGAGTTCTAAAGAAGGGTTGGAAACCTGGGAAAGTTCAAATGTTTCCCGTGAAAGGGTGTGGTTCAGTGGTAGAGTCTGCCAAATGTGAGAAAAGCCCTGCCTTCTGGTTCTGTCTCCAGCACCGACACAAGAAGATAATGCCTTCCGTCACAGGAATAGTGAAGTATGCCACTGCTGCCTTCTACAACAGAGGCCAAACAAAGAAATCAATTTCTAAGGCCTAGCGAACAAGTGGGCAGTAACCTGTGATCAACATCCCAGACTTGTCTTTGAAGCACTCAAATAAATAATAATAATAATAATAATAATAATAATGCCAACAGATCATTCCCACCAACACCCAGATTACACAGTAAGTGATTCAGGGGCTCTATCCTCACAGAAAGCCAGGAGTCACAGAACATTAAGATCAGGCTGGGTGCTGACCAGTGGGGATAACCCGAGGGCAGGCCCCACTTTATATATGCATCTTATGCATCTGATACTCAGGAAACCAGCCCAGTTCCCAGATCAGCCATGTTCCCTCTCTAAACCACCATCCCTGAAGAAGTATAGGCTTGTCCCTGAGGAAGAAGTATGCACAAGTTCCCAGGACTGCCACACTCACCCCTGGACTGAGGCAGCTTACCTCCAGCCTCAGGGGTCAACAAGTGTCCAGGGGAGAAGAGACTGCCTGCCTTGCAAATGAGACTTGTAGCTAAAGTTCAGACCAAAGGAGAGTGGTTCCATGACAGGCCCCAGAGTCTGTGATATCAGGCTGGGTCCCACTTCCAGGATTTTACGTGGCTTGCCAAGTATCCATACCACCTCTGTTCTCTTTTTGGGGGGCTCACAAGACTGTCAGAAGGACATTCTAATAAACCGGTAATTTTTTTTTTTTAATTTAAGAAGTGGCTCAGCAGTTAAGAGCACTGGCCACTCTTGTAGAGGGCCAAAGTTAGGTTCCCAGCACCCACATGGCAGCTCACAACTTTTTCTAACTCCAGTTTCAACAGATCAAACACCTTCTTCTGGCCTCCTTGGGTATCAGACACACACATGGTACATATACATGTAGATAAAACACTCGACACATTTTTAAAAAGAGAAACCTTTTCTATCTACTTAGTTTGGGGTTTGTAATACATGGTCTCAACATGTAACTCTGGCTGACCTAGAACTCAAAAGATCTGCCTGTCTCTGCTTAAGCTCTGAGATTAAAAGCTTGCCCCATCACACCCAACCAAAACCTTTTATTCCTTTTGGTTTTTCAAGACAGAGTGTTGTGTGATATTTTGATCGTATTCTGACACCAAGACTGCCAATAAAAATTTGCTTTCAATCAAGAGGACGGAGCTAGCTACTAGCAGATCAAAATTAACCATAGAGGTTTTGGAGAACTGAGGACAAGCAGACACAGGAAATAGTAAGGCGGGGTTAAGACAGGGTCTCAGACCCTTTTGGACGTGGGGGAGGGGGGCCACAGAGGATCCAGGTATCACTGGTAGCTCTTTTGCCAGTTCTGTGTTCATTCAAGTTCTTACCCTGATATCTGACTCCTGAGCTTTTATTGTTAAAGAATAATTAGATAAATGCAACTCTGTGTTGCCCTGGCTGACCTGGAACTCACTCAGAGAGATCTGCCTGCTTCTGACTCTCAAGTACTGGAATTAATGCACACCCAGAGAAACCTTTATTCCTAAACTAGTTCCAGTAATTTGTGGCTCATGGGTGTAATAAATACTTTCATAGGAAAACTTGCCTAGTAAAGCCAGGAGTGAATGCAGAGACCTTCGCATTATCAAGGAGCACAAGGCCCCTGCCATGTAAGGCCCTTACCACAGACACTAACCAGGGCCTAACTTTTTGGCTCAGTTCAGGCTGGGAAATCCAACCAATGCTGTTAACTCTCACTTGCCTGTCTCTGCCAGGGGTAGGAAACCCTAACGTAGCTCCCCAAACACCTGTCTCCGGTACTTAGGATCAAGGCCAGCACAGACAGATCCCACCCTGAGAGGTTTTCAGCTTTACCATGGAACAAAAGCGACAGATTCTGCAGAAGTCACCTTTCAGTTCTGAGTCTCAACTTGTTCCCAGGCTAGCAATATATGGCCTGTATGCCTCTCCCGTCAGTAGCACTGTTCACACCTCCAGCTAATGGTCCCACATCCAGGAGAGGTAGCAGTGAAACTGCATAGAGAGGTCAGAGGGCAACTTTCGAGAGCTGGCTCATTCCTTCCACCATGTAGGTTCTAGGAACTAAAGTTAGGTTAAGCAGTAAGGTAGTAGTAAACACACTTTCTTGCTGAGCTACCTTGTCAGTCCCTGTTTGGATGTTGTCGATTTTGTCTAATTTAGTAGGACCCTGACCACAGTGAGTCATGGGGCCATTAGTGTACAAAGTCACATCAATCGGTCAGTCAGAAGTTAAAGTCACAACAGAATTTGTTTAAAACAGGATGAGAAACAAGTTGTACAAGAAAAAAACTAGTCACCTGAGGCAAGAAAATGGCCTGACTCTAGGACAAGACCGAGATTTTTATCTGAAATAAACAAACAAATAAAATGAAAACAGAGCTTGGGTGTAGGCTCTAGCAGAGTTTACCTAGCATGTGCCGGACCTGGGCTCCATCACTAAAGTAAATAAAACAAATGAAAAGGGATCTCTTATTCATAGCAATAGTACAAATTCTCTTTCCAACTGACCTACAAATATAATGCATTCGCCATCAGAAACTCCATGGGCATGTGGCTATGGCATAAGTGCTTATCACACATGTGTGAGGACCCGCACCCTATAAAGAAGCTGGGCATAGTAGCATACTCTTAATTTCAAAAAGGGGAACAGAGACAGGAGGAACACCTGACTTCAGGAATTAACCTAAAAATATCTCTCTGTGTAGCCCCAAGCTAACATTAAACTTTCTGTCATCCTCGTGCCTCTGTCTGCCAGAGGTATTCAGTACCCTCTAGCACAATCCTGCTAGTTCTGACATTAAATATGTCTGGAATTTTATTTTAGCCACTCTGTTTCTGCTAGGGTGAGGGGTATTTCTGAACATCTGGACAAGCAAGAAGGCTCAGCAGGTAAAGGCACTTACCACCAAGCCTGACAACCTGAGTTCAATCCCTAAACATGGTAGAAGGAAAGGAGAGTCACACAAGTGTACACGCCTGCATGCACACGAGCACACGCACTCTTTAAATCTATCAATGTGTAACAGTTAACTGGTCATGAAGCACCATCATCTCCATACCCCAGAGGCCAGCCCAGCCTTATACACCAAGCACCCTCCCACTGTGGACAATTCCCATATGAAAATCTGCAAACATAGAATCTCCGATCTAAGTCATCAAGAGATATAGGTATACCTGCACCTGCAGTCACAGGTGTACAGGAGCTGAGGCAAGACTGTTTGAGCCAACAGCCTGGGCAACCAAACAATATACTAGCTCCAAAATGTAAAAATAAACACCAACTCTCTAATCTCAAAGGAGTCCCTCCTATCAACCAATGTGAATCTCACAAATCCAGCAAAACTCACTTAGCACTCCCACAACAAGGAATGCTTCTTGAAATTAAAGAGAACCATGTGATCACAACTGCACCTCACTAACTGGTTTTAGAAAGCTTTGCAGTTATGTCAAACCCACACATTTAAAACAATATGAACTCTTACATGCACAATCACCACTTCAAGGAAGACTCCTCACCTCCCCTGATAAATCACTATGGCTAGGCTTTAACCCTGCACCTGGGTCCTCCAACTCACACACACACTCCCTCCCAAAACTCACCCTGAACTCATGTCCTAACTGGAGAAAAACCACACTTAACAGAAAGACAGCCATGGGAGCCACGGTCATGCACATGAAATCAAGCCTTGACACTGTGGCTGCCCCATCTTATGTTGTCATTTGATCTTTTGGGACAAGGCCTGGAGGATGCTCCCTTTTAACCCCAGGACAAAGGCAGAAGCAAGAGCCCCCAGGTCTGTCTGGAGACCATTATTGGCCAACACAGGAGGTGTCTCTGGAGACACTGGCACTTGTTAAGAAGGGCTGACTGTACCAAACTCAAGTCTGGCCCTGCATGAGTATACCCCTCTACTCTCTGCCCACAACCTCAACAGTCTACACCCAAACACTTTGGCCCCCATGTCACTCTGACAGACCCAAGAACCCAGGACTTCTCACTGCTCCTGTCTCTGCCCCTCCCAGCCCGAGTTTGCCTGCCCTGCACAAACCAAGTATCTTTACAAGGCTCACCTGGACCCTCTGTGCTAATGTTCATAGCAACCACATCACCATCATTAAAAAGTACAACTCCTAACACCAGAAAGAGGAAAACCACGGCAGGCACTAGTGGAGCACCAAAGGAGGCAAGATGGTGCTGGCAGGTGGAGACAGATTAGCTCAAGACAAAGATTCAGTCTTCCCTTTTCTTTTTTCTGAGACACGACAGACACACAATACACACTCTCTCTCAGACAAAGTCTCACTATGTCTGCCCTATCGCTATAGAGACTAGGCTCTCCTGGAATTCAGAGATCAACCTGCCATGGCCTTCAAGTGCTAGGATTAAAATATATGCCACCACACCCAGCTAGACAGAATCATAATTCCTTTTTTGTTTTGTCTTGTTTTGTTTTTTGAGACATGGTTTCTCTGTGTGGTACTTGCTGTCTTGGAACTTGTTCTGTAGACCAGTTTGGCCTTGAACTGCAGATCACCTGCCTCTGCCTCCCAAAGTGCTGAGATTAAAGGCCTGTGCCACCAGGTCTAGCTTCATAATTCTTAATATAGCCCCCCCTAAGATGGCCTTGAACTCAGAGCTCCAGAGTACTGACAATATACACACTTAAGTATGTGCTCTGTCACTGAGTTCTGCTCCAGTCCACACTCAGTTTCCAAATTGGGGGGTCAGTACCCTATTGCCTACTACCCACATTCAAGCAAATAGTTTCCTGAGCCACATCCACAACCTCTGGTTGTGTCTGCCTATAATGACAGAGAATAGCAGTGATGACACATGACAGAGTAAAGCCAAAAATATTGTCTCAAACAGTAATAAGGAAACCTCACCTCTACTACCACTAAGCACTGTGGAGCTTCTCAGGAAAGGGGGAGAGGGATCCAAGTCACAACAGCACAGAGCACCCCAGGGAACTTGAGCAGTACCTGCTCTCCCCAGGGAACAAAACCTCATTACCTATGTCCCCAGAGAGCAAGGGCATGTTGGACTAAGCAGACTAGAGACTTGGAGAAACAGTCCCAGGAGAGCAAAGGAACCAGTGAGAAAACTGGCTGTACGGACTGTCCCCTGGCAACCTAAACTGACACTAGGGATGAGAATGGTACACAGTCCTGCCCACCATCTCAAGTTCTGACATCCACTGGGTTAGCGGCCTTGAGGCTGGCTCACCAAGTACTCCCCTTATCCATGGTAACAAAGGCCTTGATAGAGGATGGATCATCTCTCCTAACACTGAGCCAACACAGTCTCCCTAACATCCCTGCAGACAGACAGACACACACTTCTCACAGTACCTTATGGTGGTCCGCATGCGTGCATGCACACCCACACACATCCCATCATAGCTCCAGAAAGCCTGCCCCTCCCCCACCACCCAGACAGCCTTTGCTCATGCTACTGCCATGCAAAGAAACCCACTCGTTCCCTCTTGCCATTTCTGATGCAAGTCCCTGTCTCTAAACAAGCACTCACTTCCCAACCAGCACATCCAGGCCAGATTAGGTAGATCAGAATGCGGCAACACAGTTGAGACCATGTTCTGCCCCCTAAAATGCTTGTCAGCACCCACAATGTTTCCTTCACACACTTGAAGCAAAAACAGTCATAAATACTAACTCTGTCCTTCCTTAGAATTTAAGGCTAGAAGGCAGCCATGTGGCCCCAGCCCCCAGCATGAGCCTGGGCCTCCCAGAGAGCAGCTGTTGCTTCAGCCTCTCTCACAGCTGAAGGTCCCAGAGGCCCAGTCTTGAGTCTAGAAAAGCCTCCTCCCTGTGACTGCTGGGAACTCATTGCTGTCTCATTACTAGTGGCTGGCATTCTGTTCGCACTCCCTTATTCTTTTCTGCCCCCACAAAGCTAGAAATGGACACTAGAGTCTCTGCTTTGCATAGCAGGCAAGTAGTCCCTACTGAGACCCTAACCAGCACTCATCCCTTCTTACTGCGGAGGTACAGCATCCCACCCTGAACTTCCAAAATTCTCATGAATCCGGAAGCAGGAACCTTTATCATACCCTCCCTTCCCTATTAGCCATTCTGAAGGTTCAAAGACGCTGGCCAGCTGTGACTCTCCATGACCCACAGCCCTCTGAGAATTCGCCTCCCTCCTGGAGTCCCCTCAGGACTGTGCTGCAGACCAAGTGGCAGGCAGGACCTCCACTGGAAAACCACTACTTCTTACTTTAGCAACTGTGATTAAAGCCATTCCTCAAAACGTCTCAGCTCCCATCTGGACGTGGATGTTCTTCCCAGTGTCCAAGCAGCAGGTGAGAACTGCAGAGACCTGCGTGCTTAATGGGCAGAGCCTCAGAAAGGTCTGAAGTGCTCAGCACTGAGATGCTCGGTATGTGAAAAGCTTGTCAAAGACACCTAAAAGAAGTGTGACAAGAAAAAGAGGAAATGGCTTCTCTGCCATGAATCTGTAACTGCCCCGCACTCTAGATAACTCTTTTTTTTCTACCCCTTTTCCTGACACACAACTCTCAAAAAGTCCTTAGGATCTCCAAAGTGTCCATGTCATGGAGGAGGCTTGCATGCTGGCTAGTACTAAGTCAGCTACCCACTCAGACCCTGGGTAAGAAGGGAAAGAGAAAGGCAGGAGGCTAATGGGTCCCCAGTACCAATAGTGCCAACAACTGTGCTTCTGTCACAAGGCTCCGGAAGCACCCACAGGCCCAGGGCTCTAGAAGCTTCCAGACAACAGGACACAAGAAGTTCCTGGAGAGTGGCTGCCTGGTAGTCCTGAAGCTCCTTCCCAACACTGCAACACCCAAAATGGCAAGTTTCCCAGAGTTCTACAAGCTGCTGAAGGAGGGGACCTGAGAACCCTAGAGAGAGAGCCAGTCAAGAAACCCAGTAGAGTCCCACTGGGCAACTGGAAGAAGGCAGCAACCTTGAGAATAAGTTTTGGCCCTACGGAAGCTAACACCGCCTCCAGGGAGCTGTTGTGGGCAGAGAGATGTCCTGCTGGTGTGTACTGTTCAAGGGCCACTTGCTGAGGTCACTGAGGACTCAGTCTGAAATGTGGGACAGTTTTCCCCTGGCTGCCCTCTACAAAATAACACCAGTATGTGTCATATGTCCAACTATCAGATACAATGACAAGTAGCTACAGGAAAAAAAAAAAGATGAATACCTGAGTTCCCCCCACCCAAAGCAAGGCAGCTGAGAGAGCTCAGACCCTCCCCAATATTCCCTAGTGGTTTCAGGAGCTCTAGGATCACCCTACCAAGTTGGAGGAAGCCAGTTCCTTCCCCTGCAGGAGCTAAAGAAACCCCAAGGAATTTCTGTGCTCCAACACTCTACATCCTAGATGATGTCACAATAAACCTTCTATACCCACATGCATTTTTAAAAATACCCTAGCAGCTGACACAAGCCGGGCCCCCAATGTGTGTGTCATAGACTCTTCCTAAACTAACACTGAAAGACAGATCCATATTCTCATAGTTACGGGTTATTTCTGAGGTCACATTTTTTTCGAACAGTAAATGCACATAGGGTAAAATTCTTATCTTAAATTCCCCTGCTTTGGAAACAGTATGGAGGTTGTCCTGCTTCATCTCATAACCAAACCAGGCTTAATTTGATCATTTTTAAGTGTACAGTTCAACAGCATTAAAAAAAATGTTTACATGGGCCGGGAGGTGGTGGCGCACACCTTTAATCCCAGCACTCGGGAGGCAGAGGCAGGCGGATCTCTGTGAGTTCGAGACCAGCCTGGTCTACAAGAGCTAGTTCCAGGACAGGCTCCAAAGCTACAGAGAAACCCTGTCTCGGGAAAAAAAAAAAAAATGTTTAAATGGGCCAGTGAGAAGGCTCAGCAAAGACTGCCAAGCTTGACAACCTGAGTTCAATCCCCATGACCCACAACTCCTAAAAGATGACCCCTGAACTCCACAACCACACATGATCATGAAGTGTAAAAACATAAAAAAGGCCGGGCCGTGTTGGCGCACACCTTTAATCCCAGCACTTGGGAGGCAGAGGCAGGCGGATCTCTGTGAGTTCGAGACCAGCCTGGTCTACAAGAGCTAGTTCCAGTACAGGCTCCAAAGCCACAGAGAAACCCTGTCTCGAAAAAAAAAAAAAAAAAAAAACATAAAAAAGTAGTAAAACCCCAATACTACCATAGTATGCAGAACTGGTAAAAGTGAAACCACATAGAGTACTTGTCCTTGCCCGAGGCTCTGGCACCATCACTGCCTTCTATCTGCAATAATTTTTTTTCCGGGCAGCTCCTAAGTGGGAATCAGCATATGTATGCCATTGGTATCTGAGCCACATCACATAATTCAAAGTTGAGCTATTGTGTCACTCAATCCTCCAGAACCATGCAAGCACAGGGATATGACCTCCTTCCTATCAGATTACATCCCAGACAAGCTCCAACATCAACTGCCATTCCCAGAATGCTTGGCAGAAAAAGACCCAGGAAAGTTTGTGGCTGGTGACGTAAGCACCTTGGTTCAGAGCAAAAGCCAGGCATGCTGATGCTACCTGTCACTGCAGCACTTATCAGAGACCTCCACAAGTTCAGAGGTACAACCTGAAACAGAGTAAAACCTAGTCTTAAAGTTTTACTATTTTATGGATGCTTTTCCTGCCTGTATGCCATGTGTGTGGCTGATGCCTTGAGGTCAAAAGAGGGCATCATTCAGACCATCTAGGACTTTGGTTGTCGGCCACCATGTATGTGGATGCTAGAATCAAACCCAGGTCTTCTGCCAAGAACAGTCATAGCGGTTGCTAAGCCACTCTCTCCAGGCCCTCTCTCAAATTAAAAATAAGTCGCTGAGCAGTGGAGGCAGAGGCAGGAGGATTCAAGGCCAGCCTGGTCTACAGAGAGTTCCAGGACAGGTTCCAAAGTCACAGAGACATCCTGTTTCAAAGCAAAACAAAAATGATAAAAAAAAAAAATAAAGCCAAGTACAGTGGTGCATACTTGGGAGGCTGAAAGGAGGACGACTGTCAAGAGTTCAAGGCCAGTCAGGACTACATAAGCCTCTATCAAAAGAAAAAGAGAGAAGGAAGGAAGCTGGATGTAATGGCAGAGGCCCTTAACCAAAGCACCCAAGATGTAAAAGCAGTTCAAACCAAAAACGCACAGTGAGAACCTGAGAGACAGAGACAGACAGAGAAGGGAGGGACGGCCTGCAATGAATGGCTTAGTCAGTAAACAATTCGATCCCCAGCAACCACATCGAACCAGGCGAGATGCTGGTTAACCCAGCACTGGGGAGGTGGAGACTGAAAGGCTCACTAGCCAGCAGTCAGTCAAGTCAGTGGAGCTACAGGTTCAGCAAGCAAACCTGTCTCAAACAAAGGTGAGGCCCACAAGATGACTCCGAATCAAAGGCACTAACTACTCAAGTCTGTCACTCTGAATTTAAGTCCTGTAACCTGCATGGTGAAAGGAGATCACTTAAGTCCTGTAACCTGCACAGTAGAAGGAGAACCAATTTCTGCAAGTTGTCATCTAACCTTTCATGTGTGCAAATATGCCAGTACACACATGCATATTCACACACACAAATATATAATTTAAAGGTTTTGTTTTAAGTCAGGGTCTCACAATACTGTAGCCCTGGCTGTCCTGGAACTCACTGAGATCTGCCTACCTTCACACCCAGCCAGAAATTTTTAAGAAGGGGCAGAATGTAAAAAGACAATCATCACTGGCCTCCATGTGCATGCACAAACTACCCCACACATATCTTTACTTAAAAGTAATTTATTGATATTGATCTATTTTCAAGACAGCTCCAGCAGGCCTGAAACTATTAATAGATCAGGCTGGCTTCAAACTCACAGAGGTCCGTATGCTTCTCTCCCATTGCATGTTTATTTTTTATTGTATTTTATGTGTTATCGGTGTTTTCCTTGCATGTCTGTGTCACATGTGTTTGGTGCCCAGATGCCAGAGAGACATCAGATCCCCCGAAAGCAGAGTTACAGGTGGCTATGAGTCCCAAGTGTGTGCTGGAAATCAAACCCAGGTGCTCTGTAAGAGTAGCCAGTTCCCTATAAGGCAGTGGTGACGCACACCTTTAATCCCAGCCCTTGGGAAGCAGAGACAGGCAGATCTCTGTGAGTTCAAGGCCAGCCTGGTCTACAGACTGAGTTCCAAGACAGGCACCAAAACTAAAGAATCCCTGTCTCAAAACAAACAAACAAAAAGAATAGTCAGTGCCCTTAACCTTTGAGCCACCCATCCAGGTGCCTGGGACCCCAATCATTTTATTTCTGTATGGTCTGTGGGGGGGCATGCACGTGGAGATTACAGAACAACTCTGCAGAGTTGGTTCTCTCCTTTCACCGTGTGGGACCCAGGTATAAAACTTGGTACTAAGCTCTGAGCTACCTTACCGTCCCACAAAAGCTTAATTAGAAAAAAAGAATCTTAGCTGGGCGGTGGTGGCGCACGCCTTTAGTCCCAGCACTCGGGAGGCAGAGGCAGGAGGATCTCTGTGAGTTCGAGACCAGCCTGGTCTACAAGAGNGCAGAGGCAGGAGGATCTCTGTGAGTTCGAGACCAGCCTGGTCTACAAGAGCTAGTTCCAGGACAGGTTCCAAAGCCACAGAGAAACCCTGTCTCAAAAAAAAAAAAAAAAAAAAAAAAAAAAAAAAAAAAAGCATCTTTAGTTTTATCCACAAAGCTGGCAACCCAAAATAGTGAACAAGTAACTGAGGTCTGCCTGCTGGTAGCTTTGGAAACACTTAGTTGGTCTTCTCATGTCCAATAAATATCCTTTGATCCCCATAATCAGAGCCAAAAACTACCACCGCACTCAGGAGGTACCACCAATACCCACCCACCATTAGGAAGCCATCATGACCCTCAAGGTATCATTTACTGTCACCCTTTCACACAAGGTACTTTCCTTGACAACCCACCAGACAGGTGAGAAATCTGAAGCTAAGAAGTCAGTCACCAGGCGGTGGTGGAACACGCCTTTAATCCCAACACTCAGGAGGCAGAGATTGGCAGAGCTCTGTGAATTTAAGGCCAGCCTGGTCTACAGCATGAGTTTCAAGACAGCTAGGACTGTTACACAGAGAAACCCTGTCTCAAAAAACAAAAAACAAACAAACAAACAAAAGTCACTGCCCAGGTCTCTCAGGTGTAGATGGTGGTAGAGAGAGTGTACTGTATTTGAGGCCAAGTTCTATCCCTGACTCTGATGGGACCCTAGCCCCAGGCTCTCCATAGCCTGGACAAACCATAGATCTGAATAGAAAAACTACAGCACCAAGGACAATCAGACTTGTAGATTGTCCCATGGGTGAGAAAACATTCCCATACTAGGACATGCAAATCAGACCTCAAAATCCTCTCCTAAACATACACATTGACTTAAACCTTTCCCAATCTTCCAGAGGTTCCCTGTCTCACCACACATGCACAATCTGGGCGCCTCCAAGCAGGCTCTAGGACTGTTGCAGATCAAGCTTCACCTTTCTTTTTCAACCTTGGTGAGTCCCAGGAGCACAGACAACCACAACCACCAGTCTTTGCTTAACAAAACACTAACTTCAGCGAGTCCGCCTACAAGCAGACGGAAAGAGTTTAAAGATTTCCCAGACAATCGCAGGCTGGTTCATAAGCCAACAGCTGTTTTTTGTTGTTGTTGTTGTTGGTTTTTGTTTTTGAGACGGTTTCTCTGCAGCTTTTGGAGTCTGTCCTGGAACTAGCTCTTACAGACCAGGCTGGCCTTGAACTCACAAAGATCCGCCTGCCTCTGCCTCCTGAGTGCTGGGAATTATAAAGGCGTGTGCCACCACCGCCCGGCCTAACAGCCGACTTTACCTTCATCTCCGACAGATACACACAGAGAGCTAAAAACACAACAGGAACCAATTAAGGTCACACAAAGGAAACTGAGGCAGGAGAATCCAAAGTTTAAGACAGACCTGAACTATATACAAAAGGCCCTGCCTCAAGAGAAGGAACAAAATAAATAAGGAAGAGAAAACACCAGAGCACAGCACAGCCTCACTCCTATCCCAGCCTCCAAGCAGGACCCTGACAGGGACCTAGTAGTCACTTACATGCTAAGTCATTTTGACCCAAACTCTTACCCACAACCACATCCCCTCCCCATTTCTAAGCCAGTGTCCTGGGAGGAACATCCATCTTACCTCTCAAGCCTTCCAAAAAAGCCAAAACTCAAACCCATCTGAGAAGTTTACAAAAATCATTACAACAGCTGTTAGAATAAAATGTTTCAGAGGAATATATGTGAGCACACGTGTGCACAAATAATGCCTAAGTATATGAAAGCAGGCACGAGTGTGCCACGGCATACACATGAAGGTCTGAAATGGCATTAGCCTCATCGTCCACCTCAAGGCTTATGGTAGGCTAACTGGCTGTGCACACTAGGAATCTTTCCCGTCTCCATCTCAGAACCCCATAGTGAATGCTAGGATTACAGACATTGCTCCTGCTGCAGATTCAAACTCGGACCTCATGTTTGCTTAGCAAGTGCTTCCCCCTTTGAATCATCTCTCCAGCTCCTCGAGTATCTTAAGTGTCCCGAGTCTTATGTGTGTGCACTGGAAGGAAAGCAAGTGCTCTTAGCTTCTGAGCCTTATCTCTAGTTCCACTTCTTTCTCTTTCCCCCAGCAATGAGGTGTGTTGTGCATGTCACAGCTCATATGTGCAGGTCAGAGAACAACTTACAGGAGACATTTCTCTTCTTCCACCATGGGTATCCTAGGCATGGAATTCAGGCTGCCAGATTTGGCAGCAAGTATCTTGACCTGACAAGTCATACTAGCTCCTTCCCTGGAAAAGGCTCCAAAACTCAAAACACCATGGAGGGCTAACGCAGGATGACCCTGAGTCTGAGCCCAGTTAGGGCTATTATAAAACCCTTTCTCAAAAATAAAAAGCCAGAGGACCCTAAAAAAGACATACATGGATCTAATTGACATGGGATTAGACAAGATCTCCTGAGTAAATTAACTAGGAGTGTGGGGATCATAGCAGGGAGTAGAAGGGGAACGGGGAGGAAGGGGAGTAGAAAAAATATATAGCTCAAAAAAAAAAAAAAAGAAAAGAAAAAGAAAGAGAGAGAAAAGCAGGTCAGATGTGGTGATGCACACCTGTCATCCTAACACCTGAGATCTGGAGTTCAAGGCTAGCTACATAGCAATCCCAGGTTAGTTTAGGCTACATGAGACCTGTCTCAAAAAAAAAAAAAAAAATGGGGCTGGAGAGATGGCTCAGAGGTTAAGAGCATTGCCTGCTCTCCCAAAGGTCCTTAGTTCAATTCCCAGCAACCACATGGTGGCTCACAACCATCTGTAATGGGGTCTGGTGCCCTCTTCTGGCCTGCAGGCATACACACAGACAGAATATTGTATACATACTAAATAAATAAATAAATAAATAAATAAATAAATAAATAAATAAAAATTACAGAAATAAAAAGTAAAATCCTCCAAGCTTGAACAGCCTCAGAATCTAGAACACATGAGCTCCCAACCAGCTCTCAGGGCTCAAGTATCATACACAAGCCTCTTCCTATACCCTGGAATTTCTATAAAGTTCTTTTACCAGCTAAAGTAAGGTCTGGGTCCTTCTAATCTGTATTCACCTGTCCCTCCTACTCTTTGACCGAAAAACAGGGCAGGATGTTCCTGCATATGCAAGGGGCCTACCATTACTTTACCCCAACTATCCCCACACTCTCACCTTGCACAAAGCACTATTATCTGGGGAGGAGGGCAGAATACAGACTAGACTCCAAACACACCTTCTGTAGGGTCATACCCTGAGCACACAAGGGTGCAGATGGTCTCATGGGCTCGCCACATGTCCACTCAGAGCAACAAAGCAAAAAAAGGCCACCCAGAGCTACGGGCCATCTCAGTCACATCTAGCCTATCTAGGGCCCAGGTCCCTCCACCCTGCCTAACTACCAATTCTGTGCCCCTAAAACTCAGGACCCAATATTGGGATCTGTATTATCTTCCAATCCCTACGCAACTGCCACCCAAACAGGCTCCCACTGTCCTTCCTATCTGAGGGCACTCAAGGGCCACCTTACCTATCACAGGATTCCAGGGCACAGCAGAGGCAGAGCCTGTAAGAGACTTCTAACAGCTGTTAAGAACAGACCAAATGCCCTAGTCTCTGATCAGCTAACCACCACCAGTCTGCCCACTGTGTCTCCGATACCTGTCCCACTTTTTCTTGAGGCAGGGAAACCCAAGGCCATGGGAACACCAATCTGCTTTTGTCAACCAGCTTTCCCTCCTCAGGCTTCCCTCCCATAAGCACAGACAGTCCTGTGCAGGACACTTCAGGTCTCCGGTGTAAGTGCTCAACAGTGACCCAATAGCCCAAAAACTCAGCTGGGCAGGAATTGGGGCCACTTGGTCACATCTGTGTTGCTGTCATCAACCCCAGCCTGCCAGCTCTGTCCACTCCACAGTGTGGTGATAAAAGCCTGAGCTTGAGCTGCACTGTACTCCAGAACTGTAACAGTAGCTTAGGCTATGAATTTTGGTTTTTTCTTTTGTCATGTTGAACCTCAGGGCTCACGTGTGCTAGGTAAGTACCCCATCCCCAGCCACTGCATAAACTTAAAACAGCTCAAAAGGGGTGGGAAGCCCATTCAGTGGTAGTGTTCTTGCCTAACGTGCACAAGGTCTTGGGTGCCTTCCATACCCCAACCTCTAAAAAATAACTTTTAAGCGGGGCGGTGGTGGCACACACCTTTAATCCCAACACTCGGGAGGCAGAAGCAGACGGATCTCTGTGAGTTTGAGGTCTATAGAGTGAGTTCCTGGACAGCTAGGGCTGTTACACAGAAAAACCTTGTCTCAAAAAAATAAATAAATAAAACCCTCAAAAAGCAAAAACAAAACAAAACAAAACAAAAAAAAACCCTTTTAAAACAGCAAATTGCCCAGGAGCAGTTCAGTCTCCTTGCTTCTGCAGTAAGCCATGATAACATATAGAAGCTCCCATCATTGCCAATAAGAAGCAGCCTCTAGGCCACTCATCCCACAAGTTCCTTCTCTCAGTCCACCTGTCCTTGTTGCTGTCTCTGGAGAGAAAACCTGCACTCACACTCCCCAAACACTCTAGCATCAGAAAAGTCATCTACCCAATCCCAAATCCAAGAGCCTGGCTTCCATAGGACCCCTGGAGCTTCCTCAGCTTCATCTTTCCTATGACACTGTGAGGAGCACCCCATTAACAGAAATAGTCTTTTTCAGGCATAAAGGCTATGCAAAAGGGGCAACCTGATATGACTGGGGTAGTAACTCCAGCATGGATTAAGAGTGAGCCCTCTACAAGCATCACCCTTAGCAGGATGTGGCAATCTTGCCTCTCCCTGAACTGGCTTGGGCATTGTCAGTGGGGGCTGACAGGTGCTCTGCTTGCTGCTCCCCATCACCAGGGCCAATTGTGGACCTCACGTGGGCCTGCAGTTAGGTGCGGCTGTCTTAATCAGACAGGGAAGTGCTGTTTAGCTTTAAACCATCACCCACTGGATTTCTGGGACAGGAAGTCCTGAGATTCCTGAAGCAGCCCTGCATCACTTCCTCCCTGTGTCCTGTCCTCTAAGCAGACACCCACAATGACCTCAGGCTCAAAAGCAGACAGGGCCAGGAGAGAGGAAACTAGCCAGTGGACCTATATAAACAAGCCTAACCCTAAGCAAACCTAAAGTAAAAGACACACCAGGCCAGCCAGCCAGACAGACCAACCAGATTCTCCTTCCTACTGCAAGTCAGTGGTGGGAAGTCTAGCCCTTTTGGGGTCTTAATTTCCAGTTTGTAACACAAAATTTCCTGACTCACACTGAAGTGTGGGGTTCCGCAGAGCACAGAAGAAAGTCCACAGGGGATGCTACAACTGTCTGTTGCCCAAAAAATTACTTTTTAAAATCTCTCTCCCTGTCTCTGTTTCTTTCTCTTCTCTGTTTATGTATGATGTGTGTACATGTTCATGTGTGCCAATACCAGTGTAAATGCTAAAATGCATGAGCGGAAGAAAGGGACAACCTTAGGACTAAGTCCTCTCTGTCTACCTGGAGTCAGTGTCCTGTCCAAGCGCTCACTGCTATGTATACCAGGCTAGCTAACCTTTGAGCCGCCCAGGCTTCCCCTATACCCACTTCCATCTCTGTAGGAACAACAGGATCACAGGTGTGGGCTGTGTCCAGCCTTACTTAGGGGTTCTAGGCATCCAAATTCAGAGCCTCACACCTGCTCTACCCACTGAGCTACTCCCTCAACCCCCAAAAGGTACTCTTTTATTCTATCGTGGCTAGGCCCAGGCCTCAAGCATGCTACTGCCATGAAGCGGCACCCTCAGTCTAACTGCTCCATTTCTAATGCAGCAGACTAATAAACATGATCCCACTGCCATCCACACTCAAAAAAATTTCAAAATGGCCAGCAAGATGGTAAATACATTAAAAGTACTTACGTGCTACAAGCCTGACAACTGAAGTCTATTCCCTGGGACCCAGTGAAAGGCGGAAAGAGACATGCAGACATGTCAACAGTTAAAGTCGCACACACACAATAACCAACAGCTGGTTGCGATGATGCACACCTTTAACCCCAGCACTCAGGACACAAAGACAGGTGAATCTCTGTGAATTCAAGGCCAGCCTGCTCTATAGAGTGAGTTCCAAGGACAATGAGGAGTACATAGGAAGACCCTATCTCAAAAATTGAAAATAAATATAGCAGGTCAGGAAGTACCACCCGCTACTGAGGTCAAGAACCCACCTCTTACTGAGGATTAACACCAGGAACTATTGCTATAGGTGGACAGGAGAAACAGTGCACAAAATTTTACTGCAAAAATAAAAACAGGCTGGGGATGGCTCAGTGGTTAAAAGAACTAGCTGCTCTTGCACAGAACTCTGATTCAGTTCCCTGCACCCACGTGGTGGCTCATGACCATCTACAACTCAAATTCCAGGGGATCTCACACCCTACTGCTTCTGCAAATACCAAATATACATAGACATTCGTGCAAACATAAAAATATAAATCTTTGAAAAATAATCTCCTTTTGGACACAGAAATGCACTTCTTTAATTCCAGCACTTAAGAGACAGAGGTAGATTGATCTCTGAGTTCAAGGCCAGCCTGGTTAATATATCAAGTTCTAGGCAGCCAGAGCTATACAGTGAGACTCTGCCTCAAACATACCAACTGTCCTGGAGGGAAGCAGGAAGCATCAGTTCATCTACCAAGCAAGTTAAGAAAAAAAGGCAAGCACACCAGTAACAGTGCTCCAATCAATGGGCATAGGAGAACCCTAGGACAGAGTTGGCTCAAGAATTCTCTGAGGAAGGAAACCCCACCACTTACAGGATTCGACTTACTCACAAGCTGAAGCACAAGATGAGACATTGCAGAAAACCTCAGGCGTCCAGTCAATGACACCCAAGCCAAGTATGCCACAGGCCTAAGTGACTCAACCCATTCAATCCAATTCTTAGACAATTTGGTTTGGCTAAACACACCCACAAGTTCAAGTCCAGCCTGGGCTACAGTCAAAAAAACAGAAAACAGGGGACTAAATAAAAGGACCTTCTGCTCAGACATAAGAACCTGAGCTCAGTTCCCAGCACAACAAGAACATCACAGCCTTTTGTCTACCCCAGTACTCTGCCTTGCTGGATGCCAACCAAGCTGAAAATAAGTGAGCTCTAGGCTCAGGGAGAGAGAGAGAGAGAGAGACTCTCTCAAAGGAACAAGGTAGAGGATGCACACACAGAACAGCTGTGTAAACGTACACACACAAACACACATACTTTTTGATGTTATGTTTTCCTAGTCAAAATTCCAAGTGGCTGGAAAAAAAAATGTTCCATCTGTGGACACAAATGAGGGCAAGCACACAAGAATCTATAGCTCTATATCTCTATCACAAAACTCATACCTAGAAACTCGAAGGACAGAAATGTAGAACTGAGCCCAGCTCACCAGCTGACGTGAGCAGTCAACTAAGGTGAGGATATGTTCACAGTACCAATTCGAAGGCCATGTGCTACAGAAGCTGTGTCTGGGGCAGTGCTGGGGTAGGTCAGAAAGCACACATGTGTCCCTCTTTCTTTCAGAATAGCACATTCAACAAACCGGATGAGAATCCTGTTCCCCAAACCCTCCATACTCAGGACTAGAAATGGCTCAAAAATTAAGAGCACTGGCTGCTCTGCAGAGGACCCAGGTTCTGTTCCTAGCATCCACATGGTGGTTCACCTGTAACTCACAGTTCTCTTCTGGCCTCCACAGGCACTAGGCATGCACATGGTGCCCAAACATACTTCGTGTACAAAATAAAATAAAATAAAACAAAACAAAATAAATAAATCTAAACAAACAAACCTCCACACCATGCTTGCGGAGGGATTCTGCCATAAAGAAAACCCAGTCACATGGTAGTGTACTCCCTGGGAGGCAGATTCAGACAGTTCTCTGTAAATTAAGGGGCCAGCCTGGCCTATATACTAAGTTCCAGGCCAGGCCAGCCAGGGCTACACAGTGAAGCCCTGTTTACCTCTACCCCTCCTCAAAAAAAAAGGGGGGGAGACCCAGCTGCTGAAATCTGAGTGATTCACTAGGGAGGTTTTGGCTCCAAGGTGAGAAGAGGGGAGACCCCGACTGCTGACACTTCCCACTTTCCTTAGTCATCCTAGAAAGACAAAATCCCTTGCCCACAGATGAATAAGCTGAGGCTCTGAGGTCAGGTAGGCCACTCAAGATGAAAAACGGTTAAACTAAGCAATGACAGGCAGTTATGTCTACTCAGGCAGGCTGAAGAGATACCTGGAGAGCTGTTTTCTAGAAGAGATTCTAGAAAGAAAGAAAAAAAAAAAATCAAGGGACTCTAGTGTTCCCAGGGTCACTATGTACATACCCTGCAACACACCAGTGGCTACACTATATGACAAACACAACTGAGTAGGACCCACAGCTCCCAAGGACCCATGGCAGATCTACCCAGTAATAGCTAGAGAAGCTACCCTGAAGCTTAGGTGCTGGGCTCTATGAGAAGGACAGAGCCAACCTGACCATTTGGTGTTGTCAGAGAGGCTTGTGACTAGCAGAGAAAACAAAGTGAGAAAGGTGGGGGAGTTCTTCAGAGAACAGCCCAGAAGGTGACACTCCCAAGCACCTCCTCATGGTATTGGACTTTGCCTCCTTCATCTGGATGGAACATGAGGCCAGGCTGCCACACAAAGTTGAGGTGTGATCCCACAGGGCACACAGATACTGATGATTTGCTCCAGGGTGAAGGTGCTCCATATAGGAGTACACTATGGCCTAGCATCCCTAACTGTACTCCACTGTGCTGAAGCCCACGTACACACCCCAGGCACGAAGAGATTGTGAACATTCCTTATCTCACGAACTCCCAACACAACCTCCCCAAGCAGATAGAAAGCGCCTCCCCTTTTCCAGAAAAGAAGACCAAAGGGCAGTTCGGCAGCAGCCAGTCACTACTAAGTGGAAGGCGGGGCTCATACCCAGGCAGAACAGGCTAAGCTGGGCCACCAACAGTCTAAAGCTCTCAAGAGCACCACCTCATGTAAGCTACAGGAACAGAAAGATCAAACTAGCCAAGTGGGGGTCTAAAAGAGTTGCCAACAAATCCTTCAAACAAGTGGCCTTTGCCCTCTCCCCAGTCACAGCTCCTCCTAGCACTTCGTTATCTTTGAGGACAAGTAGCCCCAGAGTCCACAACTCCCACCTTGACCTGCTAGGAACTTTTCTCCATTCCCCAAATCCAAGCCCAGATGAGTGCTCTGGGCTCTGACATAGGCATAACCAGACCTTTCATACAAGGAACCCCTGAACTGAAACTAAAAGGGAATAATAGAAGTCCCTCAGGAGCTCACCTGGCAAACAACAAGTGTTTCTTTGAAGATGAAGAGAGAAGGCTGGTGCAGCCCACACAAGTGGCAAGAGCCCCTGGCTGAGCAACCTGAAGGCTCCCAGTCCCATCCTGAGGCTGCCTATGGGTATTCTATTAAAACAAATTTCTTTGCCTTCTAAAAGACTAACCTACATTTTCATCAGACAAAAAGAGGTCACAAACACAGCCTGGAAAGCTCCAAGAGGGGAAGGGGGAGGGGACTGAGCCCAACATTTTTCTGACTAAAAAGTCCTGGATCACATTGGCAGGAGTCTTCCAGGGCCCAGAAGAATGGCACTCTTCTTCCTGAAGACACCAGTCTGGGGACTTCTACTTTGCTGTGACCAGCTCAACCACCAAGGCCTTCCTAGTTCAATCCAAAGAGGTCACTTTGTACAGGTGGTGCAGGAAGTCCATCTGCTACCTCCTGAGGCAGCACCCGTGCTAACCAACAAGCACACTCAGTCTCACACTGTGGCACTGACAACTTGCTTTTCTGGTTCTTAGGAGGGAACCCCAAACCGTGCTCCTCCAAGACTGCACCTACAGCCTGTTCCATTATCTTCCCAGCTCTCTACACTGGGCATAAATTACTACACTTATGAGGGCAGAGAAAACAGCCCTGCTGTTCTTGTGAGGGACAGAAAACTGGAGTCCAGACAGAGACTTTCTCAACACCCAGGCACTTAGTTGCTGGGCTGAGCTGTTCTTAAGCCCAACTCTCTGGAAGGGCTGAAAACCAAGACTTCTCAAGTTAAGATCTTAATTTTCTCCAGAAGAAACAATGCTAACATTGCTGGGTGGCATTGCTGCTTTCCCACCCACTTCCTTTCAGTTGTCTGTTCAGACCTAGGAAGGTCTTGGCCTGGGCTCTGTCTGTCCCCCTTTGATGAGTCCCAACTGCTCTCAGGGGAAATCCCAGCTGCCAGCCTGCCAAGCCTGTCCACAGGATGGAGTGGACAGCAGAGGACCCACACACACATGATCAACACACACTGAACAATTCCAGTCTGCCTTCAGTTCAAACAGAAACTCCATTTTTCTTTTGATGTACTCAACCCTTACTTATCCTGTAGCCCCAAAAGGGAAAAGTCCCGGCCCACAAGGTCATACAGCCCTTCTCCCTCTGTCCCCTCTAAGTTTTCGTAGCCCACTAATCTCACTGTACCGACTGAGAAGGTATTCCTAGGACAGAGCCAGAGGCACAGTATGCACACCGATATGCACTGAGTAAGTAAATCAATCTGCAAATCACTACTTGCAATGTCAGAAATTCACAGGATAGGGCTGGAGAGATGGCTCAGTGGTTAAGAGCACTGACTGCTCTTCCAGAGGACCCGGGTTCAATTCCCAGCACCCTCATGGCAGCTCACAACTGTCTGAAGATCCAGTTGCAGGGGATCTGACACCTTCACGCCAATGCACATAAAATAAAAAGTTAAATAAACCTTTAAAAAAAAAAGAAATTCACAGGATAAATGATGCAGAACAAGTCAGGCAGCTACTTGAGAATTGAGCATCTAAGTTTTAACAATGTGCTTTATTACTTAAATAAGGGTGACAATTTTACCAAGTTTGAGGCCAGCCTTAGCTAGAGTAAGACCCTGTGTCTCAAAAAGAAACAAACCAAACCAACATAAAATAGCTCCTTCCTGGGGGGAAGGAGTGTCAATCACACACACAACAGCTTCCAGAAAGCTTCCTAAGGACCCAAACACTGCAGAGAATCGTCACCATCACAATATGCTCCACTAGCCAGGTGGTGGCGGCGCATTCCTTTAATCCCAGCACTTTGGAGGCAGAGGCAGGCCGATCTCACTGAGTCTGAGGTCAGCCTAGTCTACAAAGCGAGTTCTAGAACAGTCAGGACTATTACATAGAGAAACCCTGTCTCGAAACCAAATTAATAATAATCATGGGACACAATATGCTTCATCGCAGAACCTGCCAAATGACACATTAATAGAGATAACATGACACTAAAAAATGTCATCAGAGTGGAACAGGGCATACTGACCAATCAGCAATGCACAATGCTCCCATTTCCTGAACTCTACTGCTTCCAAGGCTAAAGGCAACCCTTGAAAGAATAGATGACCATGGCAGGGTGCTCAGCTGGGACGAATACTTGTCCCCAAGTCTGATCACCAAAGCTCTTTCTCTGGAACCCACATGGTGGTCCTCTGACTCCATACATTCAAGAACGCAAATACACAATAATACTTTTTTAGATGCTTCAGAATTTTAGGGAAAAAATGAAGAATGAGAAGTGGATGATAGTGAGTGAAGAAAACCTAGGAAACTGCTCTCAAAATTCCCACACTTAACTATTTCCTCTAGAGAACTCTGAGTCTGCAGCAACAGTCTGGTGGCTGTGCCCCTCAAAGGCCAGCTGAATTCCATTCTCCAGAGACACAGCAAGGCTGGCATGATGTTCTTGTCACCAGATTACACGGCCTCCATGCAGAGGTACAAGGAGCTCGCCTCCTGCTCTAGAGCTGGAGGTATTCTTACAAGCAGACTGGAAACAGCAGCACTGCCCAACTCTAACGCTGAGAGGAACCACAAACCCCATCTTTGCCCACCCATAGGGGGAGGGGACATGGGGGAGTGACAGGACACAACACAGCAGGCCCTTCAGAAGCTGCAACTCCTCAACTGGAAAGTAGGTATTATACACCCTTCATCAGAGGGGTCATTTTTGGTACTTCCTATACTTGTAAAGGAAACCTGGTGCTTGCACGCAGTAGGTTCTCTTATCTGAGACCCAGGTCTTAGCTACAGGTTGGAGGGTATTCACAAACAGTGCTGTGGTATAACGCTGCTTTAAAAAAAAAAAAGTTGTAATCTCTGAAGGGCAGTATGAGACCAGAACAAAACTGAGGCTCAGCATACAGGGTTCTATCCACAACCAGGTGTCATTTTGTGAGTGGACATACACATTAACAGGGATGTGGGGAGCGCTGTGTACTCTAAGTATGCAAAAAGGAGTAAAGAAAACTGAAGGCTCTGGAGACTCACCTGGACTTTGTGCTAAAGAATCCAAAGCCTCAAGATAAGGGTGAACATAGAACTTGCAGCCTCTGCTAAACAGCAGGGACAGGGAGGAAACACGCACCCAGGCTGCCATACAAGTCCTAATAAGAGATCCCCATTCATTTCTGGGTCTCAGTGAGCACAGACCCATATCGGTGTCCGGCTGCGGCTGCGGCCTGCCCAGAAGCCTTTCCTTGTTGAAGTGATCAATTCCGATTCTTGGCATTAATCCCTTTAAAAGGCCAGCTGCTGCTGTCTAGTCACTGATGCCAACCCCGTTCCAGGTGGAAGAAGAAAAGAAATTAATAGAGCCACCTCGGAGACCCGGAGGCAAATTTAAAGTGGAGGGGCATGAGGAAGCCAGGAACCAAGGGGGGAAAGGGTCCCATGGCTCCCCAGGGTCAAGCAGGAAGGGCGCGAGCCCAAGCAGGACGGGGCGGGGAGTGAGGGGGGGGCAGCCCTGCAGGCGTGGGCGCGCGGGGACTCTTATTCTGACATGGGATCTTTCGTCGCCGCCGCCACTGCCGGATTCAACGCCGCCGCTGGCCGGGACCCCCAACCTTTGCGTGGACCCTCGCCCCACGCCACTCGCCCACGTGCTGCGCTCCCGTCGCCCTCGCCGAAAAGCTCAGGAGGCAGCGAGGCGGCACGGCCACTTCCCGGGACCCCGGCCCCCAGACCCACGTGCGCGGGCGGCGGGGAACTTTCCCGCGGCGCGAGCGAAGCGAACCGTAGCGCAGCTCGCCGTATGCGAACGAGCTCCCACTTTCCCGCGCCCCCGCCCCGCCAAGTTTGCTGGGAACTTACCGGGCCGCGCGCCGACAGGGTCCGGGGGCAGCGCGCGTGTCCACAGAGCGGGGGGCGGGGGGCGCCAGCCGCGCGTGCTCGCTGCGCCTGAGGGGCCACCCGGGCCCGCGGCGCTCGCTCCGCCACTCCGCCCGCCCGCGCCGCCGGCCAGATAATGCGCCCCTCGGCCGCACACATGGAGCCCGGCGCCGGCGTCACCGCCCGGGACATGCGCACCAGGTCAGCGCGCCCGGCCCGCGGCCCCCAAAACACCGGGGAGCTCTTAAAGGCGACGCCGCCCGCCCGCGCCCAGATGGGCGGGGCCATTTGAGGGGAGGGGCTCTTTGTGGGCGTGGTCCGTTGTGGGCGTGGTCCATGGCGGAGTCAGATGGGTCTCCCCGGAAGCGCCGCCCTCCCAGCCCGGCAGACCCGCGACTCAGAGCGGGTCTGCCGGGTTTTCCGCACGAACTGCTGCGCGTCCGTAGCTGTCCCCCCCCCCCCCCCCCCCGGCCATGGTCAGCCTGGCGAGCACAGCGCTGCCACGCCCAGGGCTGACTCACACTGACCTCGCCCAGGCCCTGTGCGGCCACCTCTGGCATTCTGAAACACGCGCCTGGAGCCTCGCGAGGCTCCCTCAGAAACTTCGGGGTTGACCTCTTGGGAGAGGGTGCGCTCCGCTGAGTGGTTCCCTCCCCAGAGCCGCGGACAGTTCTTAGAAGAAACAGTCTACCTACCGAGCCTACCCACCTCCAGACACGGAGGACCGGACCGCTGTCCCCTTCCAGTCACCCATATCTGGCTTGTGGTTTTGGAGAAAACGAATCCCCAAGAAAATAAACCTGCGCCCACACCACTCCAGTAGCACCGAGGAGACAATATTACCAGAAAGGAAGCGAGTTTGTGGAGGTTATGAAGCACCTAAAGCCAATTACAATTTCAAAAGGGAAAGTACAAAGTTTATAGAAAATCTGTTGTCAGATCAGCAAGATCTGTGGGTTAAAGAGGATTACCAGCAAGCTTAATGTCCTGAGTACCATCCTCACAAGTTGTCCTCTGACACAAACATGCACTCATAAATAAATGTTAATTTAAAAAAAAAACACCTGCAGCAATGGCTCAATAGTTACGGGTACCAGTTACTATTGCAGAAGACCCCAGCACCCATACGGTGGCTTACAACCGTCCATAACTACAGTTCTGGGGGATCTATGTCTTTCTCAAACACATACCTAGTGAACAGACATACATGCAGACAAAACATCCATACAAATCATAAGGAATCCTTAAGAAAAGAAAGCTCAGGACTGGAGAGTTGGCTCAGTGGTTAACAGCACCTCTTGGGAAAGACCTGAGTTTTCTTCTCAGCACCCACCTGGAGGCTCCACATCTCCTCAGGCACCAAGTGCGCATGTGGTGCACAAGGACACACATGCAGGCATACACACTCATAGGCATCAAATAAGTTTTTGTTTGCGGTTTTTTTTTGGGGGGAGGGTTGCTTTTTTTGTAACTCATTCTGTAGACCTGGCTGGCCTCAAACTCCGCCTGCTTCTGTCTCCCTAGTGCTAGGATTAAAGGCGTGTGCCATCATTGCCCAGCCAAATAAATTTTTTTTAATCTAAAAAAAAAAATTAAAAAAGAAATTGAGGCAGGTGGATCTCTTGAGTTCAAGGCCAGCTTTGTCTACAGATGGAGTTCCAGGACAGCCAGGGCTACACAGAGAAATCCTGTCTTGAGGTGGGGGTAAGAAAAAAAGAAAAGAAAAAAGGCTAGCATCACAAAGCGGTTGTCAATATCAGAATCACCAAAATAGGCTCCTGCCATGTTCCTATTCCAGCCTTTCACCAGTTTGTGCCCAGACAGCGACCTGCACTCCTAAAGACTGAGCAAGTGTTGTGTGACATACATAACTGCAGTATGCGTCCCCGCACAACTGTGTCACAATCTAACGGCTTCTGTTGTGTCCAGTTGAGAAAACATTAATGTACTTCCCACCCACGAGTGGCTCTCAAGCCAAATTTGAAAATTTTTTTCCTATGGAGCAAGCTTTACAAAAATGTTCATCCTCAACACTGCCTTCCTAAAGCCCTTCTGAATTCTCTGTAGAGCTCAACACACACTTGAAACTCTGTCACTAATCCCACCCCAGACCTAAATCTTCTGAGTTTAATACAACATCTTGCAGGGGCTCAGGAGAGGAGCATTCTGCAACTTCAAAAAGATACAAAATACACATAAGCAAACAAATGCGAGGACTAGGAGAAAGAAATGTGAATGCTTCAGCTCCAAGTTCTCAAAGTTGACCGGCTGTATGTAGTTCATGAAGCTGCAGAGCCTTCCCAGGCAAGACTGGATAGGCAGTATCCAGGGCTTCCACCACACACGGCACTGCTGTTCCAAGCTGCTGGTACCACAGTGATTACTCAGATGGTGTACATTATAGCAAAACAAGCCAAAAGATACCTCATATACCTCACCTGGTTCCTATTTAATACTAACATAATTAACTATGAAAGGAATAAAGTTTGGTCAAGTAGGAGACCTGAGATTCCAGGCCAAGGTAAGAATTCCAGAGTCTGAGCTATTAAGCCCTTTGTGAGTCACCAAGGTGACAAACTGTCCTGTTTAAAGGAGGTATCAGCTGTAACATACTAATGACACAGTCTTGTGGACTGGTGACTGAGAAAGTATTGAGTGGAGAGCGAAGGTTTCCTTCTACAACAGGAGCACAAATGACAAAGAGAGAGTAGGTGCAGGCCTCTGTGGGGGTCCCTTTTTGGTTTAGCTGCTTGGATGGAAGTCTCCCTGCCCTGATGCCTTGGGCTGGCTCTTATGAAACATGAGGCAATCACCTACTCACTACACTGTCCAAGTTGCAGACACCGTAATGTTTTCCTATGCTCTCTCTGCGCTAACTGAACAAACTGTTAAACAAAACTCTTCTCTAGCAGGAGCTGCAGCTCAACAGTAGAACACTTGCACAGCAGGCCAGAAAATTAAAAAAAAAAAAAAAAAAAAAAAAAAAAAACTTTGCTAATAATTGTCAGGCCTCCTCACACCCCATCCACTTTAAAAATAATGTAATTATCTTTTAAATGCACTATTAAACATTTTGCTCCTTTTATAGCAAAAGCTAGAGCTGGCCCACAGGTCCACAGCAAGCGCAGGAACACAGGAGGAATGCAGTGTGCCTGCTAGATGCTGGGCTCACTGCACTTTTCTGCTTTTTTTGTTGTTTTTTGTTTTGTTTTGTTGTTATTGTTGGGTTTTTTGTTTGTTTTGTTTTGTTTTTTTGAGGCAGGGTCTCTCCATGTAGCCCTGGCTGTCCTAGAACTTGTTCTGTAGACCAGGCTGACTTTGAATTCAGAGATCCACCTGCCTCTGCCCTCTAAGTGCTGGGATTAAAGGCATGTGCCACCATGCCCTGCAACACTGCACTTTTCAATGCAAAAGTTCCTTTCAAGTTTCTGGTAAAAAACATTTAAAATGCATTCCTATCTAATGGGCAAGAACTAGGAGAACATGGGTTCCAAGAGCTTCACAGGTGAGAGGCCAGCAGGAACATACTCTAAGCTGATAGTAAGATAAAAAGACAGAATGACCCCAGTTTACAGAATGCATTCCTTTTTTTAAAAAATTATTTATTTATTTATTTATTTATTTATTTATTTACTATGTAAACAATAGTCCGTCAGCACGTATGCCTGCAGGCCAGAAGAGGGCACCAGATCTCATTACAGATGGTTGTGAGCCACCATGTGGTTGCTGGGAATTGAACTCAGGACCTTTGAAAGAGCAGGCAATGCTCTTAACCACTTAGCCATCTCTCTAGCCCCAGAATGCATTCCTAAGAATCAGTTGCACACCTATCACCCAACACTCAGGAAGCAGAGCAGGAAGATCAGGAGCTCATGACCAACTTGAGTTACAATGAAGTCCTGAGTGACTGTGTAGCCAGCTACAAAGTCCTCAATGACGCTGTAGCAAGTGGATGAAGTCCTGAGTAACTATATATTGTTGGCATGGGCCCAGCCACACCAAGGACCCAACGTGTAGACCCATGGTAATTCACAAAATCTTCTCCTGGGGTGAGGTTCAGAGGGATAACAAAGCCCTCCTCTGGTCCCAGTTCAAATGTTGGCAGTGTGTGCAAAAACTAGCAAGCACAGCTTCCTCCTCCAGAATAAACAGGACACTGCTCCCAACAGAACCTCCTATGCAGTCTAGCTCACTCCTCCCCCTGAGCTATACATAATAATTAACATCCTGAGGTGCCAGGTAGTAGTATAAATCAGATCAAGCACAGCCCACCTGATCCCAGCTTTTCTGTATGTGTGTCCATTCTTTCTTCATTGTCTCACCACCATAGTCTGATGTCAAGGACCACCACATGCAATATGATGCACCCCAGTATGAGGGAAGGAGAGGGAAAAGGGAGAGAAAGAAAAATGAAGAAAGGCTGGTAGGTTGAAGAGTCACAGAAGAAGAGCTAAGATCCTCTCTGAGGATGTGACATTTGAGGAAGTTTCTAACAGATGAATTATAGAAAGCATTCCAGGTGCCAGGCAGTGGTGGCGCATGCCTTTAATCCCAGCACTGGGGAGGCAGAGGCAGGCAGATCTTTGTGAGTTCGAGACCAGCCTGGTCTACAAGAGCTAGTTCCAGCACAGGCTCCAAAGGTACAGAAACCCCGTCTCAAAAAACAAAAAAACAAAAAGAAGAAGAAGAAGAAGAAGAAGAAGAAGAAGAAGAAGAAGAAGAAGAAGAAGAAGAAGAAGAAGAAGAAGAAAGAAAGAAAGAAAGAAAAAAGCATTCCAGGTATCTAGAACAGCAAAGCAGCAGTCTGGGGTGAGCTATAACAAAATACCTGGAAAAAAGGGCTGAAAAGGCCAGCTTCAAACCGGCAGTAGGGCTCATTAGGTAAGGATGAATGCTTACTGCCAAGCTGGACAACATAAGTTTAATCCCCAGGACATTACATGGTAGAAGGAGAAAATTGACTCTGCAATTTTAAATATGTATGTGTGTACAAAATAAATATTTAAAGAAAATACTGATGGCAGGGTCAAGCTGGTGGTGCTGCTCATTAATAGAGTAAATAAATAAATATTGATGGCAGGGTCAAGCTGGTGGTGCTGCTCATTGATAGAGTAAACTCATGCTTGGCATGGATGAAGAACGAAGTTCTATCCTGAGAACCAAGACAGTAGAATTAAGACTGGACATGACAGCACATGACTGCTGTTCAGAGGCGACAAGATCATTTAAACTCAGATGAGAGTAGGCAATGAAACTCAGTGGGTTCAATCCTATCACTGCAGATAAATAAACTCAGTCTGACACCAACTGGGTATAGTAGCTCACAGCTATAATCCTGGAACTTTTCATTTCTTTTTGTTTTATATGCATGAATATTTGTGAGAATGTACAGAAGTGTATCACATGTGTAGAAGCCAAAAGAGGGTGTGTGTACTAGTTAGTTTTATGTCAAATCAACACAAGCTAGGTTCCTCAGAGGGGAGGGAAATTCAAATTGAGAAAAAGCTTCCATAAGATTGGGCTTAGGCAAATTTCTAGGGTTCACATCCTGGGCTGGCCGTCCTGGGCTCTATAAAAGGAGGACAAGTCAGCAGGCAGCACGGTGTCTGCATCAGCTCCTGACTCCAGGCTCCTGCTCCTTCCATCAACCATGAACAGTGATGGGGGTGTGTAAGCCAAATAAACCCTTTCTTCCCCAGCTTGCTTTGGTCATGGTGTTTCATCATAGCAATAGAAGCTGTGAGCTACTGTGTGATGGGAACCAAACCCAGGTCCTCTGATTAAACTCAGGTTGTCAGGCTTGGCAGTGTGCTTAACTAGTGAGCCATTTATCTAGCCCCAGCACTAAGTATTCTTAAATGCAGAACCATCTCCTCAGACCTAACCCAAGAACCCGGAAAGCTGAGGCAAGAGTATCATTGCAAGTTCCAGGACAACCTGAGCTACAGTAAAACACTGTTTCAAAAACAAACACATACACATAATGAATCATCCACATAAATTCACAAGCAAAGCAGAACTGGCTCTGTAGGTTTTGACTAATTTGAGACTACTATTACCAAACAGTAGTGCAAGGTCCTTACTTGTTTCTTCAGAAAAATCTCTAAAGGAGCCAGGCAGTGGTGGTGCACGCCTTTAATCCCAGTGCTCGGGAGGCAGAGGAAGGAGGACTGCTTAAAACTGAAAGCAGGCTGGGATACAGAAAGACCGTTTCTCCCAAAACGGAAGAAAACAAAAGCACACTTGGGATGAGAATGAAGTCTCTGTGGTGGAACACTTGCCTCAAATGCACAAAACCTGGCTTTGATTCTGGGCAACACAAAAGAAAATAAATTGTACCAAGTTTTCTTTTATTTTGTCTAATTTATTGTTATTAAACAAACAAAACCAGCAGTAGAAGCCTGGCATGATGGCGCACGCCTTTAATACCAGTACTCTGAGCCGGGCGGTGGTGGCGCATGCCTTTAATCCCAGCACTCGGGAGGCAGAGGCAGGCGGATCTTTGTGAGTTTGACGCCAGCCTGGTCTACAAGAGCTAGTTCCAGCACAGGCTTCAAAGCCACAGAAAAACCCCTGTCTTGAAAAACCAAAAAAAAAAACAGTATTCTGAGGCAGAGGCAGACAGATCTCTGAGAGCTCGAGTTGGTCTACAGAGATCCGGGACAGCCAGGGCTGTTACAAAAAGAAACCTAGCTTGGAAGGAAAAAGAAAAAAAAAAAGCACTGGAACTGCTCAGATGGTTCAGTGGGTACCAATCCTTGCCACACAAGCTTGAATTCAACCCTCAGGAGCCATGTAAAGATGAAAAGGAAAGAACCCACTTCTCTAAGTTGTCCTCTGACCTCTACATGAAAGTCATGGCACAGACTCACACAACATGTATTACATACACATATACAATAAGAAGAAGTTGTTTTTTAATTAAAACGGGAGGGAAAAGAAACCCACTCACAAATACCCAATACCAGCTTGTTGTTCTACCTGTTGCCAGCCACCATGTCCCACTCCTGACAGTATGGAATTCCAAATCTACCTGAGTTCATCCTGTGAATCCAGAACATGCTTTTCAGTCTCCAAGTGGCCCTGATACTGCCCCTGCTCCCACAGAATTCCCAGCAACCTCAGTGCCCTACAGGGTTAAGCACTGACTTCTCCCAAGTCTTGTGTAACTTGGAAGCACACCTCCTGCTGTCCTCAGCTGTGTGTCACCAGCAGGCAAGGAATATTCCTTTTGTGTCTACATATGATTTATGAAATGCCTCTTACTATTAAGATTAAATCTCCCCCCGGATATCAAACCACACATCTTCGAACACCTGATATTTGATAAAGAAGCAAAATATATCAAATGGAAAAAAGAAAGCATATTTAACAAGTGGTGCTGGCATAACTGGATATCAACATGTAGAAAAAT
>JAQHUG010000550.1:139104-150015 GCA_028555095.1 Dicrostonyx torquatus | reverse complement strand
ACCTAATATACATGGGAAAGTATAAAAAAACAAGATCTCCTGAGTAAATTGGGAGCATAGGGACATTGGGGGAGTGTTGAAGGGGGGAGGGGAAAGGCAGGGAGGGGAGCAGAGAAAAATGTTGAGCCCAATAAATATCAATAAAGAAAAAAAAGATTAAATCTCCCAAAAGTTTATAAAAGAAATGTTTTATGTTAATTAAGAGAAAATAAGAAAAGAGTCAGGAGAGAAAGAAAAAACGAAGGGAGGGAGAAAGTAAGAGAGGAGGGGAAGTCTAGAGCCTAGCTGCCAGAGTCTCAGGGCACCTTCTCAGAGAAAGCTTAGTCTTCGGAAGGCCTTGACCCCTGGCTCATTTATTAAGAAAACAAGTTTTCAAACTTTGTCTTAGTTGACATCCCACTCCCAGCAGCTCAACAGCAAATCGCCCAACTTTACCCAGAACAGAGACCACACACCCTCCCCAATGCTTCCCTTCTAGGATGAGAAGCCCTGCCCTACATAAAGGTGGGGACTCTTTCCACTTTATTTTCTCCTTCACAGCACACAGGCATGCCTCCTTGCACACAGAGCAGCCCCACACTGCAGCATGAAAACAGGAAAACCTCACTTAAAGCCAGACCTGCTAGCAGAGGCTAAGATCCCAGCCACTTCTGTTGCTGAAGCGGGGGACTACAAGTTTGAGGACTGCCAAGCCACAGACAGTACTCAAGACCAGTCTTGAATGTGGTGATTCAAACAAGTAAAAGGAGGACTGGGGTCTAGCTCAGAGGTAGAATGTGACAAGTATGTGACAGACCCCAGATTCCATTCCCAGCACTATGAGAGGAGGGAGGGTCAACTTCATACAAGTCAAAAGTCAACCTCCCTGGGTACGGTGGCAATGTGGACAATCCAAGAAATCAGAAGGCTAAAGTAGAAGCAAGAGAGTTACAAGTCTGAGGCAAATCCTGGCCCCATAGTCTGGCCTTATCTCAAAGAAAAAAAAAATTAAAAAGGAAGAAAGAAAAGAAAGGTAACCACCAACAGAGGCATTTAAAGGGTTAAATATGAAATGAAGCCTAAATCTCTGGTTGTTGGTGGATGAATTCCGGGGTAGCATGGGATACTGACTGAAACCCTGCCTGCCTCAGCTTCTACCCCCTAAAAAGTCCAGAAGCACGCCAGGATAAATCTAAAAGATTTCAGATCCTTACAAGGAGTCTAGATGACTGACTAGGTTAAATTCAATCTATGTAATTCGGCTTCCTGTTTATTTGTTTTAGGGACAGGGTCCCAACTCTGGTGCCCAGGTGGTCATGGAACCAACACTGACCTCCAGTCTCAGCCTCCTGGGTACTAGGCCTGCATGTACCAGCCACCACACCTGGTTTCCCTTCTGATCAATTTTGGATCATACTTGGGCACATTTCATCAGACTTTCTGCTTTTGAAAACAACTTTGAGGCCAGGTGGTGGTAGCATACACCTTCAATCTCAGCACTTGGGAGATAGAGGCAGGCTGATCACTGAGTTCAAGGCCAGACTGGTCTACAAAGTGAGTTCCAGGACACCCAAGGATATTATTACACAGAGAAAGAATCCCCAACATCTGACTACAACAGACCCTCCTTGTCTTCCCCTCCTTGCTGCAGCATTCTCTGTTCTTCCAGATCCAGCCCCATGCCTGGCAATCAGCAAGTAAGATCAGTGGTGCTCACACTCTTGAAGCCAGGTCTTTGCAAGGGTACGTGCAGCCACATACAACATACAAGGTATGAGCTCTTCCCCCATTCACCCTGTTATACTTCAGAAGACTCTGCAAATCCATATTGCAAGTACCCAGAAGGTAAAAAATACCAAAAAGAGCCGGGCGGTGGTGGTGCACGCCTTTAATCCCAGCACTCGGGCAGAGGCAGGTGGATCTCTGTGAGTTCGAGGCCAGCATGGAGCTAGTTCCAGGACTGGCTCCAAAGCTACAGAGAAACCCTGTCTCGAAAAAAAAGAAAAATACCAAAAAGTTTCAGGAAGTCCCTGAAACTGACCAGATTCAGTAGGCCCCTCCCTGCCAGAGTAAGCAGAACTAAACCGCAAAGAAGACTAGAGACCAGACCAGCTTGCCTGGAAGAAGCAGAGACTAACAGAGCTGTCTGGAAAAAGACCAACTGAGACACCTGGACAGGTCAGTGATCAACCTGTTCAGCTGTCTGAAAACTGTGCAATGTGCTCCAGGTTCCCAGCTTTGGAGCTGTCATGCTCACATGCTGGAGAGGGCCTTAGTGAGGTAGCTGTCTTTTAGTCATTTCTGCTCCTGTAAGTACTCCCAGTAAAACTCTTTGGTTCACCAAACTGAATTTTGATGGTGTTCATACTTTGGTGTGTCACGGGCTCCCTATCTGAGGTAAGTGGACATGTGTGTGTTACAACCCCGCTAGGAAAAGTTTTGTCACCCAACAATGGACTACCTTTTTCCCAGGCAGCTTTAACCTGTCCAACCTCAAGTAGACAGCTGTACTGTAGACTTGAAACAGCTGCCTCAATGGAGTGCCTTCTGTGTACCCAATACCCAACCCACAGGTGAGGACACAGTATCACACACTATGCCACTTGTAACTAGGTACCTTTCCTGAGGTCACAACCGGACACCAGTGCTCCAGTTGGCGACTGTCCCCATGAGTTTGTGAGTACAGCAGCCAGACCCCTCTCACAAAGAAGTTTATGATTAAAAAAAAAAAGAAGAAAAAGAGAGAGAGACCATGAACTGGCTTTCTGTGCTCAAACTGGGGCGCAAGAACTAAGTCTGAACAGAGTTCTCAGACAGATGGTGAACAGAAAATAAGGAGGAAGCAATTTCCCACTTCTCAAGACCAGCAGGAGCCCCAAGATGGGAGCTATGTCCACAGCTACTTCCAATCTGGGCCTGTCTCTTCCAAGTCAGTATTTGGGTGGAAAGAAAAAAAAAAAGGATTCCCAGGAACTCTCCTTTAGAACCCTCTCCCTACTCCCTCCCCCACGCCCTACTTCTGTTCTCTAAATGAGAACCCACCTGCTCTCTGACTGCAGCCCTGACTACAACCCATAGTTAAGGAAAACACCTGTCCAATCATTGACCTGAGCGGATTAACATCAAGCCTGAGACTTCCTTCCAGCCTCACCCCATACAGCAATGTCAAAATGGTACCTTCCTAGTCGGATATAAGAGGGGAATATCAGGGCAAAGGGAACCCATGCAACTCCTAACGTTATACTCAGCGTCTAGCATGCACAAAGCCTTGGGTTCTATAGAACCACACAAACTTGCTGAGCTAGTGCATGCCTTTCATCCTAGCACTGAGAAGGTGGAGACAGGAGGATTGGAAGTTCAAGGTCACCCGGGACTAGAGATGCTGTGTCAAAAAAAAAAAAAAAAAAACATAGTATCTCTCTTCCTTCTCTGAATTTTTTTTCATAATTTCTTTTTTTATATATACATTGGTATTTGGCCTGCATGTATGTCAGTATTAGGGTGTCAAATCTTGAGGATGTCAGGTCAAATCTTGTGAGCTTCCATGTGGGTGCTGGGAACTGAACTCAGGTCCAGTGAGTGCTCTCAACTACTAAGCCATCTCTCTGCCCTTGTTTTAATTTCTCTCTCTCTTTCTTTCTTTCGTATTTTGAGACAGGGTTTTTCAGTAGCTATGGAGCCAGTCCTGGAACTTGCTCTGTAGACCAGGCTGGTCTTGAACTCACAGAGATCTGCTTCTGTTTCCCAAGTGCTGGGATTAAAGGCATGCACCACCACCACCCAGTTAATGTCTTAATAATTCTTTAAAATACTTTTGGGGGTTTACTATGTAGAAAAGACTGGCCTCAAACTCACACAGATCAACGAGCCTCTGCTTTTCAAGTACCAGGATTAAAGGTGTACACTACCAAACCCAACTTAATTTTTTAAAAAATTTCTATTTATACATCGGCCTGGCCCATGTATGCAGATACCCAAGGAAGCCAGAAAAGGGTGTTGGATCCCCTAAAGTTAAGAGGTGGTTTTAAGACACGTGAGTGAGCCGGGTGAGAAACCCTGGCTTGAAAAACCAATAAATAAATAAAAATATAAAAATAGAAGACACCTGAGTGTTAGGCAGCTATTGCTAGTGAAGCCTCTGGAAGAGCAGCGAGCACCCTTAAGCACTGGACCATCTTTCTCTTCAGCCATGAATGTTTTTTCTTCGAATCTAATAGGGTAGTGACTATAATCCCAGAACTGCGTGAGAGAGGAGGAATGTGGGATGGACTACACATTGTTGGTGTACTTACTGCCTGTATATATTGTATATAGTATTGTACTTATTGTATATAGTTTTTATTACATTAGCTATAGACTTTTCTATTTTAGACCAAAAAAAGGGGGGGGGAAATGTAGTGATATTTTGTGTTTTAACAAATAAAGCTTGCCAGAAGGATCAGAGAAGCAGCCATTAGAGAAACCTTTTACCTCTCTCTACCAATACTCAGACTGAAGCAGCGATCCTGCCCTCAGACTGCATCCTCAGACTGCACTGAGCTCCTATCTCCTCCCACCTCATACTCTTCTCTCGACCCGGCCATATCATACCTGCCTCACCTCCGTAGTGCTTGGATTAAAGGTGTTGGATCCCAAATGTGGCATCACCTTTTAGTGAGCTCTGTTTCTCTTTTAGACAGATTCAATCTTGTGTAGCCCAGGCTGGCCTTGAACTAACAGAAATCCTTCTGCCTCTGTCTCTCAAATCCACCACTGCTGGCCTCTAGTGGCTTAGCTCTGCACACTTATCTTCAATCAAGCTTTATTGAAGCACATACACAATATCACTGCAATGGGAATTTAAAGCCAGCCAAGAACAGTGGTGCTGGCATTCCAGCAGTGCTCAAGGATCCCTGAATTCCAAGATGGCCCAGGCTACAGAACAAGCCCCTCAGGAGAAGAAAAAAAAAACTAAAATAAAAACAAAAAGCAGGTGATCATACAGTCACGCCTACTTGAGAACACACAATGGGGAAATCCTTTGAGCCCAGGGTTTGGAGACCTGCCTGGGCAACAAAGGAGGATCTTGTGACCCTATAGCCAGAAGTGGGGAGACAGATGGCATCCCAGGTAGCCTGGCTTGCCTAACATGAGCAGATCTTT
Source organism: Dicrostonyx torquatus (assembly GCA_028555095.1). Classification (NCBI taxonomy): domain Eukaryota; kingdom Metazoa; phylum Chordata; class Mammalia; order Rodentia; family Cricetidae; genus Dicrostonyx; species Dicrostonyx torquatus. Next base: position 144,894 of record JAQHUG010000550.1, on the reverse strand, counting down.
TGGTTCCATACTCAGCACCCCAAAATAAATAAATAAATAAGCGAAGGAATGAATGAATGAATGATATTTTAAGAAGCTTCAAAGTGGGAAGGGTTTTATTAGCTGTTAACTTCTGTGTAACACTCTACCATGAGCAAAGGCCACAGAACTCCAGAAACACACAACATGCTGGTTTCTAGAGACTAAAAGCTGAGCTTTCTGCTTTCGGTTGCCATGGATCAACTACTGCCAACAGCCATCATAAACCTCACAAATGCTACAGAGCCTCCTAGTCTCTGTCTCCATGGAAGAAACAGAAGGTAGGTGAGGAAGTTAGATGGGCGATGAAGTTTCACTTCAAATACTCCCAGAAATAGACACGCAGGCTCCCAATGAGACTGGCTGCAGCCCCAAGGGACGTCCTCCAGGAAGCCCATGGTGTTCATGCTTGTCTCTGTCTGCAGCTGGGTTGGCAGCTCAGAGTCACCGTATTCTGCTCACTTCTGGACCAGCGACACCCATCACTCACTTCAGGCAGGCAAACACTGTTTTGTTTTGTTTTTTGTTACCATGAGAAATAATATCAACCAGTTAACTTCACACTTCAAATTTTTTAATTTAAACTAAGTTATGTATTTGTTTGAGTCAAGGTCTCCCAGACTTGTGTATCTCATACACAAACTTCCTAAGTAGTCAAAAAGCCCCGATCCTCCTGCACCATTCATACTGAGCTTACACGGGGCTGAGTACTGAATCCTGGGCTTTGTGCGTGCTCTGCAGCACTGAACAAACTGAGTCCTCAGCCCTAGACTCCCCTTCCTTCCTTCCTTCCTTCCTTTTGTTTTCTGAGACAGGGTTTCTCTGTGTAGCTCTGGCTGTTCTGGAACTCCCTTGGTAGACCAGGCTGGCCTCAATAATCTCAAGGATCTGCCTGCCCCTGCCTCCTGAGTGCTGGGATTAAAGACATATGATACCACCACCCAACCCTAAATTGTTTTTTAAAGGCAGAAAAGGATGGCAAGATGGCTCAATGGGTAAAGATACTTGTGGCCAGGGCTGGAGAGATGGCTCAGAGGTTAAGAGCATTGCCTGCTCTTCCAAAGGTCCTGAGTTCAATTCCCAGCAACCACATGGTGGCTCACAACCATGTGTAATGGGGTTTGGTGCCCTCTTCTGGCCTGCAGGCATACACACAGACAGAATATTGTATACATAATAAATAAATATTAAAAAAATAAAAAGAAATCTTAAAAAAAAAAGATACTTGTGGCCAAGCCTAATGATCTGAGTTCAATCCCCAGGCCTAATTGGCAGAAAAGGACTGACTCCTGAGTCATCTGACCTCCATACATGTGCTATGGCATGCACTTAACACCCACACACATACACAAACAAGCAAACAAATATATAAATGTAAAAAAAGTTTAAGACATTTGCCAGGCGGTAGTGGTGCTCGCCTTTAATGCCAGCACTCAGGAGGCAGAGGCAGGTGGATCTCTGTGAGTACGAGGCAGCCTGGTCTACAAGAGCAAACAAAACAAACAAACAAACAAACAAAAAACACTGAAACAAAAGCCTGGATTCGAGTCCAGCACCCACCCAGCAGCTCCCAACCATCTGTAACTCCATTGGGCAGTCCTAAGCGCTCCTCTGATCTTCTTGGGCACCAGGACACATGTTATTCAGAGGCATGCATATAAACCAAACATCCAATGTAATGTTTTGTTTGTCAAATTGACTACATCTGGAATAAACTACAATCAAGAAATGGAGGGCAAACCTGTGAGAAATTTTTTGGTTTGCTTTGAAGTGGGTAAATCCCCATCTAGTCCAGACATTTGAGACATTAGATAGATGCTTTTTGATCTGGATATTGAGGTGGGAAGACACACCTTTAATCTGGGCCACCACTTCTACTGGAAGTCTAAAAGGACATAGAAGAAGGGAACTTTTGCTCTCTGCCTGCTTCCTTTATCAGCATTGGAACCCACTTCTTCAAGACTCCGGCACATACGGAAAACCAGCTGAGATATCCAGCCTTGGAGACTGAACAACTACTGGATTCTTTCTGTTCACAGCCAGCCATTGTTGGATTACCTGGACTGCACCCTGTAAATCATTCCAATAGACCCTTTTCCCTATACATAGAGAGATTCATTCTGTAAGATCTGTTACTCTAGAGAACCCTAATTAATACAATCCATATACATAAAACTTATTTTAAATAATTAATAAACATTCACAAAGCAAAGATTCGCTCCCCAGCACCACAATACTATTACCACTACTAACAGGAGCTGTCAGGCCCGGTGTGCTGGCACACATCTTTCTTTCTTCCCTTGGACACAGGGTCTCTTTCTTCAGTCATGGCTATCCTATAACTCACTCCGTAGACCAGGCACAGAACTCTGCCTGCCTTTGCCTCCTGAGTGCTGTGATTAAGGACATGTGTGTGGTACCACCACCAGAAGCAAATTGTCCTCTGACCACATGCGCTCCCATAAATAAATGGATGTAATTTAAATAAATAAATAAACCACCTTACTGATAGCCACACAGGATAACCTGCCACAGCAGAGCTCTTTTTGTGAGAGGGTAGAGAGAAAAATCTCATGGTGCCTAGGCTAGACTGCAACTTACACCCCCTGCCTCAGCCTCCCAAATGCTGGGATTATTGGTGTTCAGTCAGTGATACATACTACAACGGGTGGGGCTGCAAACAAAAGCAAGCCAGAGCACTGGACATTACAAATAACACCTCCATTCATTTAGCTGGGACCATCCTATTCAGTAGTTATTTCCCAGTTCCCAAAAAGGCTGCTTATTTCTTATCCTCAACATCCCACAGGGACCAAATGCCCTGTGCTGTCTCCAGCAGGAAGGAAACCTTGACTTCCCTGGCTATTTCAGTTACATAAATCAACATTTCCTTGGGCAGACAGTGTTTGGACCCACATGGATTTCAACGACACCCCCAACTGACAGCCACATTACACTGGATTAATGTACGTACATCAGCATTGTTTCTAACTACAAAAGGCTTTTTATTGGTGTAAATATCCTTCCAATGTAAAAATAAAAAGATTTTCCTGTTAGATAAACAGACATGGTAGTGTCGCTACCAACCACCAGCAACACGTGTCTCAAGAGACAGTGGAATTTCAGGCAGAGAGTGAATCCCCTTAAGCTGTTTATTTTACATACACATTTACACACACACACACACACACACACACACACACACATATATATATATATACACACACACACACAAATAGGTAAATAAATGTAAATTTTTAATTAAATATAGTCTGATGGTGTGGCACACACATTTAGAGGTACATGGACCTCTGAGTTCAAGCCCTGTGGATCTGAGTTCGAGGCCAGCCTGGTCTATAGAGAGCCAGAGCAACACAGAGAAACCTTATCTCAAAAAAAAAAAAAAAATACTAGCTTGCATAGTGGCTCATACCTATAATTCCAGGACTAGGGAAGCTAAAACAGAATTGCCACATTTGATTGCAACCTGGGTGACACAGTAAGTCCCTGTCTCAAAAACCTTCTAGGCCCAGAGCCCAGATAGAAATGCCAGCTTGGTGATAAGCCAGGTTTAGTGACAAGCCTTGTAAACCCAACACTTCCTGGAGTTCCCTGGCCAACCTAGCCTGCCCTACTATGTCTCAAATAAATAAATATGTAAATGAATGAATGAATGAGTGGGTAAATGAATGAATTTAATGCATATACACACATACGAATCGAAAACTATTTCAAAGTTTAAGACTGGTGGGCATGGTAACATAATCTTTAATCCCGGCATTTGAAAGGCAGAGGCAGGGACTGGACAGCTGGCTCAGAGGTCCTGAGTTCAAGTCCTAGCAACCACATGGTGGCTCACAACCATCTGTAATGAGATCTGGTGCCCTCTTCTGGCCTGCAGGCAGAGTCAGGTTGATTATTACAAATTCAAAGCTAGCAAGGTCTACAGATTAATACCCTGTTTACAAAGATGACAGACAGACAATCCTAATTTTATGTGAGACTCTACCTCAGAAAAAAAAAAGGCCAAAGTCAATAAACATTGGTACATGTCTATAATTCCAGCACTAAGGAAGTAGAGGCAGGAAGATCAGTAATGAAGGCCATTCTGGGCTAAGTATGCAGTTTAAAGTCAGCCCGGGCTATAAAAGACTCTGACTTTTTTCCAACATGGGAGGGCCTGGCCCAGATTTTTACCCATTATTTTCCCCTGGGTTTTATCCATCTGTTGCCACATTATTTACTCACTGTGATTATAGGGCTTTCACTAATTACTAAGAAAAAAATCCACTAAAAAAATAGAGTATCCTATGTGGGCATGGAGACACATGCCTGTAATCACAGCCCTTAGGAAGCAGGAGGTTTATTAGTTAGAAGATCTTGAGGCTGAGGCCAGTGTGGGCTACATAGTAAGTATAGCCACACACACATAGAGAAATCTACCCCAAAAAGGAGTGGGGGTGGGGATGCACCTAAGTGTCCTGCCCCCTCAGTCTCAATCCACCTTACCCCAGAAACTGAGTTGGCATCTCCACAACTCGGCCCAGGAGCTCAGATGAATTCTGATCTCCTTGTGGGCACTAAGCCACACACTGGTCTTCTCAAAGTACCATTATTATGTCAAACGCCTTTGTATGACACTTTCCCAGTCTTTTGTTTCCAAATCTGATCCATTACCATGAAAAAAAAAAGGGTCATTTTTCAAGGCTCTGAAGCCCACCACGCAACTGTCAACTGTTCCATATCCTAAACTGCGCCTTTAAACTGCGAGCTCACCTACTTTAGGGTTGCCACAGTTGTTCAGGTTCATTATCATCTTCTACTTTGCCTCTGGTCTAATTAGTTATCCATCCCTCTGCTTGCCCTTTGTTCACAAATCACCCCATTTAACAGAGGAAGATGCCAAGGCCACAGCAAATACGAGTGCCACACAACAGATCTTTCTCACACTTGGTAACAGAACACAGAAAACTGAAATACTTATATTTGTTCCTCTCTCAGAATATCAAGAACCTTCTGGTCTGGGAGTCCAGGCCAGGGTCCTAACCTCATGAGCATCATATCATAACCAGCCTGTGCTAACCATCTAGTCACTCATTCCCTCAAGTTTACTGAGCACCTCCTGGCAGCAGGGTCATCGCCTTCACAGTCATGGGCTCCAATATTTAGTAACACGCTGGCTTTGTGCTACAACTTGGTAAGTCACACAAATAGAAAAAAAATCTCCTTTAAAAAGGAAAAAGGAAAAAAAAGAATTAAGGAGCTGGGCGGTGGTGGCACATGGTTTTAATCCCAGGACTTGGGAGGCAGAGGCAGGCAAATCTCTGTGAGCTGAGGCCAGTTTGGTTCCAGACTGAGCAAGTTCCAGAACAGTTAGGGCTGTTACACTGAGAAACCTTGTCTTCAAAACAAAACAAAACAAAAGAAAAAAAAGGGAGCCAGGTGATGGTGGTACAAATTAATCTCAGGACTCGGGAGGCAGAGGCAGGTGAATCTCTGGGTTCAAAACCAGCCTAGTCTACAGAGTGAACTAAGATTTTACAGCCTGGCATAACTGGTTATCAACATGTAGAAAAATGAAAATATAGACCCATATCTATCACCATGCACCAAACTCAAATCAAAATGGATCAAAGACCTCAACATAAAGCCAGCCACACTGAACCGTATAGAACAGAAAGTGGGAAGTACACTTGAACACATTGGCACAGGGAACCACTTCCTAAATAGAAACCCAGCAGCACAGACACTGAGAGAAACAATTAATAAATG
>JAQHUG010000550.1:77492-109569 GCA_028555095.1 Dicrostonyx torquatus | reverse complement strand
CAATTCCCAGCAACCACATGGTGGCTCACAACCATCTGTAATGAGGTCTGGTGCCCTCTTCTGGCCTGCAGACGTACAGAAGACAGAATATTGTATACATAATAAATAAATAAATATTTGGAAAAAAAAAAGAGGGTGTCAGACCCCCTGGGACTGGAATTACAGGTAGTTGTCTGATGTGTACGCTGCGAATTTAGGTACTCCTGAAGAGCAGAATTCCTAACTGCTGAACCATTTCTCCAGCTCCTGTTTATTTTTCTTTCTTTCTTTTTTTTTTAAAGACAGTCTTGTGTAACCCAGACTGATTTTAGGATGACCTGAACGTCTCTTGCTTCTACTTTGCAATCACTCCTCAACCTCTGGGGTAACTTCTCAAACAGCTTAGGGCAGGTTGGTGACAGACTACCCTCCCAGATGGGGGACACCTGCTCTCACAGGGCGGCTTTTCCTTTGTGGATCACCCACAAACACATACTAGTGAAGCATGAGGATTGAACTAGCATGTCCTTCTCCAGACACTGGTTGGTGAGATAGGGCCCAGGACATTGACCTGTTCTGAGGTCATAACCTTCAAGTTGATGGAGAATGAGCAGAATCTACCTGAAATCCAGTTTAGGCTGAGTTGCAAAGGCAGATAAACACAGGTATGGATAGGACCAAATCCTCTCAGGAAGAGCAGCAGCTGGGAACACACCCAAAGGCAGTGGAGGCTCTGCTCTGGTTCTTTTTAGCACTGGGGTCTTGGGAGATCTTGACAGTAACTTGAGGGAGCAGCTGCCATGCAGCACAGTGTGGAAGGTATGTTTGGCATACAAAGGCTTCAGTTCCACCCACAGCAAAGCACAAAAAAGTGACTGGAGAGATAGCAAGTAGGTGTCACCTATGGTGCCAGAAACAGGTTTGAAGCATAAGAATGTCCTAGGCCCAGTGGTGGAGATCCTCAAACCAAGCCACAAAAAAGAAACAGTCTAAACCTGTGAGGGGTGGCTTACACCTTATTCTTGGCTGAGATTTGGGGAGGAACAGCTACAAGTTCAAGGCTAGCCAGTAAAATTCTATCTCTGTCAAATTCAGTCAACCAAAAAAAACTATCAACAAAACTTGTATGGATTTCAACTCAATAGTCAAGATTCAACAAACAAAAACCTAATCCCATGGCACAGCAAAAAGCCTTCCCCACTCTGGAGCACAAGGGTTTCTTTTATTGGTGTATTTGTAGTTCACTGTGGTCCCCTGACTCGCATGGAACTTGAAATAGTTCTTCCACCTCAGCTTCCCAAATGCTGGAAACTCAGGGACCAGAGGGACACCTGGGTATAGGAGCAAACCTGTCTAGGGGCTGGTGTGCTGGAGCTGCGGGGTGGAATGCCCTTCAGAGAGTCTAAACCAAATGTTGTATCAGGACAGGGGACTAAGAGATGAAGCTATAGCTCAGTTGGTGGACCACTAGCCTAGCAGTACCAGGTAAAGCAGGTGTAGTGGCAAAAGCCTGTCACCACAGGTTAGAGAAGAATCAGAATTCAGGGTCATTCATAAATAAGAGATACTGTCTCAAAAAAAAAAAAAAACCCTCTAAGAACTGAACAACTGTCCCTTTCCAATCAAAACCCCAAAGCCAAACTAAGAGAGTCAGGCGCGGTAGAATTTGCCTGTAATCCCAGCACTTGGGGAGACTGGGACAAGAAAACTGAGTTACTCAGGCTGGTCACCACTGCATTGCAGAGCCCTCAAAACAAGCAAGAACAAAGGAATCAATCAACCAAACCACCCAAAATCAAACAGAAAAAGGGGCTGTGGACTAGCTTCTCACTAGGTTCAGAAAGGGGCTACACCTTTGAGGCAGGACTCCAGTCCACAGAGGGGCTGCTGGGAGGCCTGGAGGGTGGGAAAATGAGAAGACTTGGAAGAGTGGTAGTCCTGTAGGAAGAGACCAGCAATACAGGTGGACTTCTCACAGCTTTCCACTTAAGACTGTTAGGTTCTTGATTAAAAGCACAAGCTACTAAAACCAGGCAACACCACATTAAAAACTCTGCACACTCATGACATACCTTCCTTCATTCAACAGTGTCACCTGTGGACAAAGGGGTGACAAACACATAATAGGGCTATACCCCAGCCTGGCTTCCTGGGTAGCTTGTGGCTGCCTCTTAGCACCTCCTGGACCATAATATCTGTGTGTGCTGGCCCTTTGGGGTTTTTCTCTCAATCTTTAGTTAATGGACACTGTGGTGACTGCACTGGGGTCGACCCCTCAACACCGATCATGAGAACCATCCTTAGCTCTCAGTGCTCAAGACACGGTCACTAAGAGCTCTAACACCAGGACAGATGTCAAGTTGCGAGCTTCTTGTTTGAAATGCTCTATGTACAAAATGCCCTAGAAGCAAAAAAAAAAAAAAAAAAAGAAAAAAAAAAAAAGAAAAGAAAGCTTAAATAAATAGGTAGGGCTGTGATGCAGACACTGAGGGGGGGGTCCCTGGGACCCAAAGGGCTGGAGGAAGATGAAAAGGTTGGGAGCACCTGGCCATGGGCAGTGGCTGCTACGTGGCTCAGTGACGATGTCCACAAAGGCCTTGGAGCCTTGTTCCTTCAGTCATGGATTCCAAAGCTCTGAGAAGTGGCCTTCATAGTGCCTGGGTGACAGACAGCTCACAAGCACCATCTTCGTCACAAAAGAGAGTACCTGTCTAGGTACTACAAACTGGCAGGAACCATTGTTCCTTGACATCACTGTGTCACCCTTGGTGGAGCCCATAAGCCAAGAGGAGCTGAGATAGTCCCGTAACTGTCCTCCTTGGGAAGGCCGCACAGCTGCCAGGAAGGAAGCTCCTTCACTCAGGTCCAGCGGGACTTCTGCCTTAGTACCCTGGGCCAAGAAGCGATGTTGAATATGAGCAAGGAGATTGCCGAAGGCAAGGTGGGTACCCAAAGTCTCAGCTGCCATCAACTGCACATGCACACCTGGTCCCAAGCTCCTCCCCTGCACTAAGATCACCTTCCAGGAACAGTCAGGTCTAGAGGCGAGGCTGACTTCCAGGTCCTCAGAAGTCCCTGAGTGCAGGGACACTGGAAGAACAGCAGGATGAGGAAAGTGAGGGTTATTTCTCTACCCTCAGCTTGCCCTGGGCTGGAGGCCGCTTTGTGCTGTTGCACTTAGGTAGTCGGCATCAAGGCTTGGTTGAACAGTCTGATGATGGCCTCATAGATGAGACTCAGACACAGATAAGACATCAGTTCCCTCCAAGAGATGGCACTGAATCCTGGTACAGGCAGGGATCAGCTGTCACCCTCAGAGGCAGATGATGGCTCCAGCACTCTTGGGACTCACTCAGCTCTGGACAATGGTGAGGCTGGTAGATACCCTGGTGGTTTTGTTCCCAGAGAGCTCCAGTGTTGGGTCCAAGTTGGGGACACAGGCCAGAAAGGCCTCACAGAAGGCTGGCCAGGCTGGTGTTGGGTCCATTCTGAGCTTGGAACTGCACAGGGGGTGGGCCATCTGTCCACTGTCGGGGAGAACACACATGGGTGAGTCTGGTGGCCCTTCTAGGAAACAGGAACAACTAACAGAGCCCTTCGCACCAGAGGAGCTGGGGTCCCTCACCCCCATGTCTGCTTCCCAACCCTGTATACCGTAATAAGGTTGTGCTCTGGGAGGCTGCAGGCCTCAATGTGGTCCTGCAGCAGCTGCTGGGAGAAGTTCTGGTGCATCTGTGCAGCCTCATGGGCATCCATGGCATTCCCGCATGCCTTGTTTAGATCTGAGAATGGAGCAGGCATCATTGTCTAGTTCATATCCTGGGTGGCCAAACCCATACCACCAGGAGCAGATAGGAATTGTCCTCAGGGATCCAAACTCATCTTGAGGCCCAGGAGGATCATCCACAAAGCCCTATAAGGAAAAGTCCCAGCTCCACCTACCACAGCTCTTAAAAAGTCCCCTGGAAAGCAGCGGTGGCTTGGTAGACAAAGGAATGTAAATCTCTGTGAGTTCAAGGCCAGCCTTGTCTACAGAGAATCCCAGGCCAGCTAGGGCTGCGTATCAAACCCGTCTCCAATAAACAAAAATAAAAGGTCCCTGGAGATGCAGTCCTGCTCATGTTCTATCAGGGCCCCACAAGTATGTCTGGTAGCCTTGTTCACTCTCACCTCTCAGGAGGGCCGATGACCACAACTGCACAGACATGTCTGGGATCTTGCTGGCCAGTTGCATGGCAGGCACCACCATGTTGTTACTCTCCTGCCAATCAAAAGCTAAGAATGAATTGGTGGCTTTGGAAGAGTGGCTTTGACTCCACCTGCCCATTTTATGTTCTGCTGCTGCTGCTGCTGCTGGACAAATTCCTATTCCAACTGCAGAGCCTACCTAAAATGGTCACCTGAAGTAGTCTTGTTAACCTTGAAAACAACAACAACAACAAAAACCAATGAACATCCCTGCTCCTGCTCTACACATGAGACAATGAGTGGACCACAGTGTGCTTACTGCTAGCTAGAGAAAAAAACAGCTCTGAAGTCACAATAAAAAATGATTAGCCAGAGTTTACAGAGCGGATTCTACAACAGGCTCCAAAGCTACCAAGGGACCCTGTTTCAAAAAACAAAAACAAAAAAGAAAAAAGAAATGATTAGGCTGAGCAGTGGTGGCGCACACCTTTAATCCCAGCATTTGTGAGACAGACGCAGGCAGATCTCTGAGTTCGAGACAGCCTGGTCTATGTAGTGAATTACCAGGGCAGCCAGGGCTACACAGAGAAACCCTGTCTCAAAGACAACAAACAAACAAAACAAAACAAAGCAAAAAGAATGAACTGTAAATTCAAGTAGGTGTCCCTTGGCCTCTGAGGGAAAGCAACCTGTGTCAACTAGAGGTGTGCTTCAGAAAGAAGTCACTGGTCTGATGAGGTTTATTCCTTTGAGCTGGCTTCTGTGGGCTCCTGTAGGTGGGATCTCTGGTCTGTGACCTGCTCTACTCAGCTTCTGTAGGGCTGAGATGCTGACCTAGAGCCCAGTGTTCTCATGAGTGCTAGGGGAGTCCTGGGAAACAGTCTCCTGGTGATGACCTAGAGTCCACCCTGAGGAACAGGAGATTGCTCTCAAGTACAAACCATACCCTGTTCTACCTACCTAGATTGTGGGCCTGAGGGTTTTGGATATGTCCTGTGACAACTCCCAGCAGCGGGACACCAAACCCTCAAAACAGAGGCCAGAGCGATGGCTCAGAGGCTGAGAGCACTGGCTGCTCTTACACCCAAATGGCAGCTCACAACTGTCTAATTCCAGTACCAGGAGATCTGACCCACTTCTTCTGATCCCTGTGGCCACCAGGCTCACACATACATTCGTGCAGGCAAAACATTCACACATAGAAGTAAATCTAAAAATACTGAAAATTCTTAAGCCAGACTCTACGCCTGGGCACAGCTTAGTGGGACAGTCTGCAGTCAGACCTTTACCTCCAACAACCAGTACCAAGCTGAGCAGAGGATTCTCAAACCTCAGTGGGCAGAAGAACTGTTCCCCTCCTTCAGGCCTGAGGAAGGGCTGAAATAGGAGCTGGCTCAATAGATGCTGACCCTCATCGGAGCCAGACTTCTCTTGGTTATGTGGCTGTTGCTCTTGAAGTGCTTGTCTCACCCATGAGGGGCTGGTCTAGCCAACTTTTCCCTGCTGCTCCATGCCAGGCCCACCTGTCTCCGTAAGTCAGGCTTACACATGCAGACGGAATATTTTATAGCAAGTCATGGGAGTGGCAAACACTGCCAGACAAGCAGATTTCTGGCCCAAATCCCTGTTTCAAGTGTTCCACCCCACACTAGAGTACCACCATCACATAGGGTAAACATGGTCCTGCTCAGTGATTAGGTAGCTGTCCACTTAGCAGGCCACAGCACTGGGAACACCAAGGCCACTCCCTGCTCTCCATGGTCAAGCTACCCCCACTGGCTGTTCACTATATTTTACCAATAAAGTGAAATAAAAAAGTTAAGTCATGTAAAGTTATGTGATTGATGGTGCCACAGACATGGAAGGCTTTGACATTGTTGGTTCCCCTAAGGTCCTGGCACAGTTCCAGAGGGCTATGTATTCTAGAGGAAAGGTGTGCTGAGGAGCCTACAGGAAGGAGCAAGGAAGGAGGTAGCTGTCTCTCAGGTCTGAGGCTTGTGAGCCTGACATATACACCCTGGAAGGGAACCTGACCCCAGACCCCCATGCCTTCCACACCTTGCATGTTGGTAGTGTGTGGGCTTCCACAATATACTTTCCTGAATTCCAGGATTAAAAAGTGCTAAGCTCAATAGTGGTGCTCCCCCGTTCGCCATCCTGCCCACTGGACAGGCAGGGACTCACCCTGTGATTCCCCAGAACATAGAAGATGTGACCCAGCAGCACGAGGGAGCAGGCTGTGAGGCGGTTCAGGTCCTCTGCATTCGACATCTTTAGAGTTTCTCGCAGAAATCGCCTGTACAAGGGAAACAGATGCTGACCCCTGCAGGCAGAGCAGTCACACAGAAGCAGAGGTGGCCTGAGGGAGGAGAGGCAGTCGTCCATGCTGCCCCAACCCAAACTCACTTGGCTTCATTGTAGCGGCCCTGGAAGAAGGAGAAGAGCCCACGCACATAGAAAGCTGCTGCTCGGAGGCAGTGTGAGCTGCAGGGAAGCAGAGAGTCACAGATATAAGAGAAAGGTTTCCCAAAGGGAGCCTCTGCAGACTGTCTTAAGGATGGGGTGCAAGCAGTGCTGAGTCTGTTGGGCAGTCTGGGGTCCACAGGAGCACATGCCGTCCCATAAGCAATGGGGGTGTGGGATTGTCTGTGTTGGGCACAGGCTACTCACCTGACTGGGAAGCTGTGGTCTGGGTTTATCCTCTCAAGCAAACTGTACAGCTGTTGGAGAAATGTTAGTTAGTCAGGACTGAGCTCCACCCAGAGGCCAGGTCCTGAACATGCTGCAGGGGGACAGGGCTTCTCCACTCCAGTGGAGGAGTATCACAGTATGCAACGTGCCTGTCCAAACAGCCTCGAGATGGGGGTGTCCATCTGAGGGAATCACTCAGGAGAGTGAAAGTGGAACAGCACCCCTCTGATGTCCTGACTCAGCTCCCTGACAGTCAGGGTGGCAGAGGCCCACCCATATAAGACCTTCTTCCCCTTGATTTGCGGGGAGGCCATGGTTCTGTGACAAAATGCTTGGCAGCACGCCTGCAAGATGCCCTGGGTTGGACCCCAGCACCACAAATTTAAAAAAAAAAAGCACAATGTGGGGTCAATAAAGCTTAAGTGGCTTAGGATGGGACAGAGGCCACATAGCTGCAGGAGTGCAGCCCCAGTCCCAACCCTCAAAAGATGTACCCTCATAAAAATTCAACATTTGGGCTTTTCTCTCCTCTCTCTTATTTGGGGAGGAGGGTTGATTTTGAGACAGGGTTTCTCTGTGTAGCTTTGGAGCCTGCCCTGGCCCCCACTCTGTAGATAAGGCCAGCCTCAAACTCACACAGATCCACCTGCCTCTGCCTCCTGAGTGCTGGGATTAAAGGCGTGCGCCACCACCTCCCGACATACATTTGGGCTTTGCTAAGGTCTGTGGGTGCCCAGGACACCCATAGCTCCTAGGCAAGAGATGGAGAAAGGATACCAAACATGAAGCATGTCACCTACTACCTCTTGGTGTCTATTTCCTTCCCGTATATACACACTCGCAAGGTTGGTCACAATGAAGGCCCATAGTTCCTGGTGGTTGGTGAGCTGGAATGGAAGACAGGGCATTTAGGGAGCCAGTTTGGCCATTGTCACCTTGCTGGGGCCTGAATGAACACAAAGTTATTCAAGGGCTCCTTTCCAATTCACCCAGCTCTTTCTCCACCAGCCACATTAGGAGTCATTTAGAAAGCTAGCTATCCTGATCCTGTCAATGACCAACAGTGGATAATGGTAAAACATGGTCTCAACATACAGCCCAGACTGGCCTGGAATTCTCTATCCTTCTGCCTCAGTGTCCTGAGTGCTGGGAGGAGAGGCCTGCAACCACCCCGGCTTGTTTTTTTCTTTCCAAGCCAACAGATGTATACCTAAGCCTTGAAGCACGTTAGGTCTGTTCTCTGTCACTGAACCACAGGCTGTGGGACATTTAGTTGGCCAAAAGGAGTATACTGCTAGGCGTGGTGGTAGAGGCCGGTATTTGGGTAGCTGAGGCAAGATCAGAAAATCTTTTTCTTTTCCTTCTGGTTTTTCAAGACACAGTTTCTCTATGTAACAGATCTGGGACATGCCCTCAGTGTATGACTTCAGTATTGTGCTGCTAAGCCAAAGCCATATGGAGAAGTAAGACAACCACTAAGAATGTGAGGCTCTTGGCACTGAAGAAGGGCCTTGATGGTACGGCAGAAGGACCTAAGGCCCAGGGAGATGAGGGTAGAACCAGTGGAGCTGGTAGCCAGTTGGCTCTTCACATAGCACCCACAGACATGTAGACCACCAAGGACAGAAACCTCCATCCCAGTCAGAGAGATGCCCCAGTCAGTCACCTTGCTCATAGAACAAAATCTTGCTCACCAAAATCTCTACTGGGGGCTCCCTGGGGAATGGGTCAGTAGCTCCCATTTCCTTCAAGGACACTGATGCCAAGGTAAGGGGCATTCTTCCCTGGTCCTGGGTCAGGTGGGCAAAACTGGGGAGTAAGCTGACCCAAGAGGCATCTGGGCTGCTCTTGGAGAAATGGATCAGCAGTAGCCTAAGGGTACAGGCGCCTTGTGTGGGAGCCCCCGTCCCTGAGCACCTATTGAGGGACTTAGGTAGGATAAAGGCACATCCAAGGCACTGGTCATGCATACAATATGACTTCACATAGCTTCAGAACCAATTGTGACCCCAGGAGGATCATAAACCGACATAGCCTGAGGGTGTTCCAGCACTTACCAGTGTCAAAGTGGCCACCCAATGTCCCTATGGCCCCAATACATATGTCTGTCCCTCCTATCCAGGGTATCCAAGAACCTTCACCCCCATCAGCTCCCATATCAATAATAACTGTATCACTGTTGTGGTCAGTGTCAGGCTGACTGCAGAGAATGGAGGCTCAAAGCCTACAGTTCTAGCAGCAGACCTAAGTTAGTCTCCATCCTCACTGAGGGGTACCCAATTTGACATATTGCAGCTCCAGGAGTCGGTCTTACCCGCAGGGCTGTGGTGAACTGGGCTTCAGCATTGTCCATGCAGTTCACAGAGACACAGTACAGGCCCTGCAAGGACAGGGATAGATGTAGGGCAGCTGTAAGAGTGGCCCTGGACAAGTACAGTACCTGGGCTTCTGGGATGAGCTTCATACTATTGTAAAGGAACCACTCCCCTTGAGAGAACAAAGCTCACTAGGAACATCTGGATACTAACTGAAGAGTGTCACAGAGGTGTTTACTGGGACATCCACATTCTTTCAGGGTAGATCACGTTCTTTGTTAGCTATGTTCTGGGCTCGGGAGTTGTGATCTAGCTGCCCTCACTCCCCCTGACCAACAAAGGAATTTCCTTGTGGTCTGTAATTGACAAGGATGTTTGTGTTCTTTCTGGCTGGTGGTTTTCCACAGAAGCAGTAGAGGTATAAAAGGCTTTAGTTCAGGGCAAAATAGAGGTTGCCGTTCTTCCACCTGAAAAGAAGCCTCCATGTTTCAACCCACCCCCCACCCCCCCGCCAGTCTTGGCATCCAGGCTGTGCTGGTTGCAGCAGGGATTCTGGCAAGAGTAGGGCCCAGCACCCAGGGCACACTTACCAGCAGTGTGTGTAACTGGGCAGCATGGTTGGAGAAGAGCCGGGGGGACTGTTGGCACAGCTGACAGACCTGGGAAATCTGAGGAGAGAATGGAGGTTACTGCCTGCCCTGGGTCCAGTATAGACTCAAGGCTGGAAGACACGCTTGCCAAACTAGGGTCAAAGTCCTGGAAGGAGAAGTTGTCACAGGGAGGAAGGTGACCCTGATCTCCTTTCTCCTTGCCCAGCTTCAACTGAGTACTTTGGCTTTCCAGTGCTCTCAGAAAGGTGGGCACCCAGCACATCACAATGCTCCCTGAGCATGCAAGGTTAGGGAGCCAGACCATTGGCTTTACATTAAATTATACAGTGAGGTCACAGCACCCTCCCCTCTTCACACTGTGCCCCTACCCATGTCGGCTCCCACCATCCTGCTCTGTGCTTGCTACCTCCTGTAGTGCAGTGGCCTTGTGGCCTGTGACGAGCCGGCACATGATGATATGCTCTAGCAGGATCACTTGGAAGGATGACAGGATGGGGCTGCAGTCCAGCACTGGGGACAGGAGGCAAGGATGAGCATGTAGGCATGGTCCCACAGGGCCCTTCCCACATTATCCCTACTACAATCCCTTCCCAGCTAGATAAAGACATAAGCTCAAGCCAAGGCCACAGTGAAATGTCCCAAGGCTGAGAAATCCCCACTGGGTGGTACTCAGGTGCAGCAGGGGCTCAGCAAGTACAGGTCAGCTCTATAGAGGCGGGCACAGCCGCCACCCAGTTAAGAAGCTCAAGAACCTGCTGAGAGGGTTCTTCAAGATGTTTTGCCACATGCAGCCTGAGATGGATAAAGTAAAGTGTGTGCACAAAACCCCTGATTCTGGAGGCTTCAGAGCAAGTAGGTAAGGGTTACCCTGGCCTCCCTGGGTGTGGACATGTCCTAATGTCGAGGACAACTTAGAGCTGCTGGGATTGTTTGGGGTCCCCACCCAGGTGGCACTTACTCTTGAGCTTTTCTAACTGCATGAGTGCCTTGTCTGTGTATTTCTGCGCCTTCTCCAGGTAGCCAGCCTGCATCGAATGCATCACTGTGACCTGTAAGGAAAGTGGGCGGTGGTCACAGGGCCCTCTCCCAGCCCAGACCCAGGGTGGTGGGACTCACCAGGTAGACGAGCACGCACATGTGCTCCTTGGGCAGCCAGTGGAAGAGGTCAGCAGGGTTGCTGGGCAGGATCTCATCGTCATGTAGCGTGGAGATGGTCTGGATGCACTGCTGCAGCTGTTTCAGGCATGGCTTGACACTCTTCACCTGCGGCACACATGCTTCAGCAATACATCCCTGGAGGCCTAGCAATCTTGCATGGGGCCTTCCTGTCTATGAGCCCATCTCACCAGGTCCAGGTTACTCTTTGGCTGGGTTACACCTGGCTTCCCACAAACAGAAGCCTTGTGGGCATTACAGCTTCTACCAACCCTCCTGTCTGCCATCCTGAGCTTCTAGGATAGCTGTGGCTCTCAGCAGTCAAAAATAACCCATTTCTCCCATGTTTCCCATGCTGTATGAGGAGCTGTGCCCAACAGAAACACAGGAAGCCTTAACTAACAATAAGCTCCCTGAGCACTTCCTGGTCCCCATAACACTGGCCCAGTACCACAAAGGGGGTGCAGCCAGAGGACCCATATGAATAGGCAAGGGCCAAGACAGGCAAGGTAGCTTCCATTCATCATAGGCTGATGCCATCACAGACACAGGTATCAGGTCTTCAATGCAGCCATGAAGCCATATCAAGGTCCCTACTAACCCTCACAATGCTGCTGTAAGCTGAGGAAGGGGAGCCTGCTACACGACTGCCCTATAGACCTCCCAACCATGTGTGCACTCAATGGATGTGGGGCCACATATTCTTACTCAAATGAGAACAGAGCCACTAGAATAAACTCTATCATTCGAGTACCCTCTACCCTTGGGTGGTTGAACTGTACTCGTGCTGGAGCAGGGACACCTGCATCTATGTAAGTGCACTCACCAACATGCAACAATAAGAACACATCATATGCAATCCCTCCCCGTCTGAGACAACACACCTGCCCAGCATCCAGGTAGTGGGTCACCTGCAGCACCAGGAAGAAGACACGCAGTGACTCCTTCTGGATGGGGTTGCCCTGCCAGTTCTCCACGATTTGCCCACACAGTGTGAGCAATGGGTGCACCTCTTGCAGTTTGCGCTCCATCAGCAGCAACTGGAAGGGATGGTAAGGGGGGCATCACTGTCACCAGTCCAACAGCTTAGGAACCAACCCCCAGACGGCAGAGCTGGGAGCAATAATGTCAGGAATGGCAACGCTTGCCTTTAATCCCAGCACTTGGGAGACAGAGGCAGGCAGATCTCTGTGAGTTTGAGGCCAGCAGCCTGGTCTACTTAGAGTTTCAGGTCAGCCAGGGATACACAGAGAGACCTTGTCTCAAATAAACAAAGCTAGATACAACAAAGGAACTGTACAGGTGGTTCCACAGCAGGCTTCCCCAATAGCACACCTATCAACTGAAGCAACACTGCTGCACCCACCAGCCTTGACTTACCATCCCCTTGCTAAGCAGGAACAGTGCCCTGAAAAAGAGACAAGACATCAGATTTGAAGGACACCAGGAACCCTGGGGATCAAAAAGGCTCCCCTCAGGGAGGTGTGCTTAAATAATATAACCTTTTAGTGTGCTGCATTTTGTTCTCATTTATATTTATGGTATTTTGGGGAGGGCATGAGGCTAGTTCTCATGTAACCCAGGTTGGCCTTAAACTTGGTATGCAGCTGAGGATGACCATGAATATCTTTTTCTGGGGACTGGCATGCTGGGAATTATTACACTTATCTTACACTATCACTATACTCCCAACTTAACTTTGAACTTTAAAAAAAAAATCAACTGGGCATGGTGGAACACACCTTTGATCCCAGCACTTAAGAGACAGGTAGATGGATCTTTGTGAGTTCAAGCCCGTATTGGTCTATATATGGAATTCCAAGATACCATATTCAGAGCTACCTAAGAGAAACTTTGTCTCAAAAAACAAAGAATACATGCACACACACACACAAAATTTACTTTTGTTATGTCTATGTGTGAGTGCCTACATGTGCAAATGCATCCAAGGAGGCCACAAGGGCGTGTCAGATAACTAGAAACTGGAGTTACAGGAAACTGAGTCTCCTAATGTAGGTGCTGAGGAATGAATCTGGGTTTGGAGTGCTCTTAAACAATGATCCACCCTCTAATTTCTCAACCTCCAACTTGGGATCCTCCACCTTCAGGACCTATTGTTTTACATGATGCAGACATACCTGTGAACATTACAAAAGGTCAGAGGGCCAAGTTCTGGGCAGAGTAGAAGATGGCACCCTCAAGTCACCTTAATGCTCCAACATAGCAGATATGGGCGTAGCACAGAGGATGCATGAAACAGGAACTGGCTTGGTCTGTCACCACCTCACCTGTGAACCGGGTTGTGGTCTCCCCGCCCAAGTCCCTCTCTGGATTACAGGCATAAATTCGTAACACTGGAAAGGTCAATGTCCTCCCCTCTCCTCCTCTACCAGGGTTCCTATGACCTGTCCTAGTCCCCACTCCTTGGTGAAACTGAGCACAGGAACCCCCACAACAGGGCAGGCTGCTTTCTCAGACCAATGCTAGCCCACTTTACTTTGCCTCATCCTTCAACAAGTGCAGTGTGCAGGTGTGTGGACAGTGAATCACACCTGGGTGTCAAGGAGGCCCTATACAATAAAGCCTGGACAAATCCTAACAGAACTCCCCATTGCAAGAGATTTAGAAACTACATGTAGAAGCACAAATCTGTCATATCAAGGGGAGGCTGAGGCAGGAGGAGTAAACCAAGTAGCGGGGGTTCATCCTGGACTACAGTAGTGACAGACAGCCTGACTCAAGAATATCAGAGAGAAACTGCCAGTACCAGCTCTACTAAGAGATACCGGTCCTGCCTTCCCTGCCAGCAATTCATGTCTCATGAAGTGAAAGCCACTTGCTAAGACTGACTATATGGTTCACAACACCAGAGGCCACCTTCACACACCAAGATGCCATATTTAGCGTCAATAGCTGGACAGCCGAGCTCTTTCTAAGTTACAGAGCAGAAGGAAAAGGATGGGCACAGCCTACCGTGTATATTCAGATCCCACCACTCGGGCATACTCAGCCCCCACGCCCAGGAGGTCACAGGCTGATACCAGGTCCTTCTCCAGTGTGTGCAGTTGCTAAAGAGGAGAAAAAGCAATGACCATGGCTGTCAATGCCTGTCCTCAGAACTTGCCCCAGTTTGGCTAAGCCTCCTACATCAGCACAGTCACTGCAGTGTGGGTTTGGTGTTCAAGCACCAAGACAGCCATCAGTGATAACTGCTGGGGAAACAGTTGGGCAAACATGACTCATGTTGTCACTTCAGCTTATTGGTGCACAGAATCAGCAGTCTGGGCTCTCAGGCAGTTCCAGTGCATAACAGTGCATTACTAGGAAGGGCTCTCTCAGGAGCAGGGGAATAAGGATGCTTCAAATCGGAAGCCTGAACAATGAAAGACCAAATCCAGCTAATCCCTGGAAAGGCACATGCAGATCCCTGGTATAGATAGAGCACAGCTCCCTTGCACACAGTGTCATGTAGCTGCCCAGCCCACTTCCTCAGCTGCTGGCAACATCACATGGGAGGCTACAAGGAGATAATGTGAGTATGGGAACCTAAGGGGACCTCTTGGGGAAAGGTTCTGAAGTCTAGTATCTTTGGCTCTGTGGGGGAAAGGGCTGTATCACAGGAGACAGGAAAGCCCTAAGGTCTCATTCACTCCTGTACTCACGGCGAGTTGGAAAAGGAGGCGGCAGTGCCAGTATGGGGTCTGCTGTGAGATCTGGATGGCTTTTCGCAGAAGTGGCTTCGCTGCATCCACAGAGTTCTGAAAGGAAATGGTTTCAAGTTCAAGGAGGACAAGCTGGCAGTAGCACTAGACCCTGATGCAGCCACTGCCACTTGATGGGATGAGATGGGACTGCAAGTACAGTGTACTTGCCACTTGGGGAGAGTCTATATGCTTCTGAAATCACTTCTTGATAGGTGTGATGGTTCACACCTGTTTTATCAACGCTTGGGAATCTGAAGCAGGACTGCCCATGAGAGCAAGGTTAGCCTAAGCTACAGTGTGACACTGTGTCAAAAAAAAAAATTATTATTATTATTTTTTAATTTAGAATATAAAAGCCAAGCATGGTGGATCATGCCTTTAATCTCAGTATTAGGGAGGCAGATCTCTATGAGTTCAAAACCAGCCTGGTCTACATAGTAAGTTCCAGGACAGCGAGAGCTATGTAGAGAGATCCTGTCCCCAAAAGAAAATAACAATAAAAAACCAAACAAACCTCAAAAAAAAAAAAACTGAACAAAAAGTTTAGAATATAATAGCTTATCATTCAGACAGGTATGGTAGGCAACTTAAGTTGGGATCTCAGTACTAAGGAAGCTAATGCAGGAGGTATGAATCTGAGGCCAGTTCAGGTTACACAGCAAATTCTAGGCCAGCTAGGGGTAGGTACATAGTGAGACTGCATCTCAAAAACAACTTAAAAAGTTATGTATACACATGCACACATAGACACACACATTTGGTATTGGGCCTGGTGGTGCACGCACGCTTTTAATCCCAGCACTTGGAAAGCAGGCAGCCTGCTCTACACAGCCACATCTATGCCAGCCAAGGCTACATACTAGGACTCTGTCTCAAAACAACACCCCCGCAAAAAAAATCCAACAACAGAAACACCAAACCCAAAATCACATACACATATTTGGGAAAAGTAGAGAGACGGCTCTGGCTTAGGTTCAGTTCCCAACACTTACACGGCAGCTCACAACCATTTGTCAGTCCAGCTCCAAGGGATCTCATATCCTCTTCTAAACTCTGGACAACTGGCAAGGATGTGGTACAATCACATACACAAAGTATTTATACCCATAAAATAAAAATAAATAACAACAAAATCTGAAGGGTGGAGGTGCAGTTTGGTGTTAGAAGGTGTCCACTTAGCAGGCTTAAGGCCCTGGCATCCCCCAGACCACAAAAAAAGATACAAGGAAAAGTTGCACTTTTAAGAATACTGGACAATGGCGTTGAGTCAGTTCTATCACAGTAGGCAGTATACACTGGGAGGGGAGAGGCACAGGACCAGAGCTCAGTGGCAGTGTCTTTCTAGTACAGGTGAGACACTCACTGGTTTCTGTCCCTACCCCTGAATTAGAAACACAGGAATAGCTGGGCGGTGGTGGCGCACGCCTTTAATCCCAGCACTTGGGAGGCAAGAGGCAGGTGGATCTCTGTGAGTTTGAGACCAACCTGGTCTACAAGAGCTAGTTCCAGGACAGGCTCCAAAGCTGCAGAGAAACCCTGTCTTGAAAAAAAAAAAAAAAAAAAAAAGAAACACAGAAATAAAAGTGTGAGCAAGCCACACACAAGCTGCAGCACTCCACAGAAGGGCTCTGAGCACCTTGTGGTTCTGGTGTTTGCAACAATCATGGGGTGAGTTCCCAGGGTCTCTGAGGGCTGAACACAGTGTGAACTTCTACCCAACTGGAAACCATAATCTCCTGCTAGGCCCAGGAGACGGGGAGACTTTGTTTTCAGAACCAGTAACATGTTCTCACCTCTTGACAATACAGCTCTGACAATAGGCTTGCTGCCTCAAACTTAACATCTTCAAACTGTGGGATCTGGAGAAGGCTAGCTAAGGAAGTACAATGCAAAGACATCTCTTTGTTTATCTTGCTTTTGTTTTAGAAGACAGGATTTCTCTGTGTAGGCCTGGCTGTCCTGGAACTCACTGTGTAGACCAGGCTGGCCTTGAACTCACAGAGATCCACCTGCTTCTGCCTCCCTAGTCCTGGAATTAAAGGCGTGCATCACTATAGCCTGGTGCAAAGTTCTCTTTAAAAAGGACCACAGTGCCAATGAGTCCTCCTCCTCCACATTATAGGCCAAGCAGAGGAGGCACGTTGGGGCAGGATGAAGACCTTACAACCCAGAGTCGTGGCTGGCTTCCAGGGCAGTTAGGGCACGTGGTACGCCAGGGAAGGGAGGAGTTTCTAGTTTTTACCACTGGCTTTTCATTCAAGCAGAACATTCCCTCAAGAGCACAGTACAGGGCCTTGGGGTATGGCTCAAGGGCAGAACACTTGCTTTGCAAGCCCCAAGCCCTTGCTTCCACCCCTAGCAGGGCACACCCCCAACACACACAAAGAAAAGGATACTTGCTGTGATATCAACCACTGAAAGAGAAAGAAAAAGGATTAATTAATTTTGAGGCAAATGCTATGTGGTTCATGCTGAGGCTGGCAAAGCATACTCATCACCAAGAAGTGTGGGGAAGCTTGCTTTCCCTATAATCTGATCGTGGGAGGGGGTTGGTGTATATGGGACAAGTTCCTCCTGAGGAAGTAGCATATCAAAGAGGGAGTGACAGTGTGGACAGCAGCTGGTCAACCTGAGAAAGTACACTGAAACATCTTCAAAACAAAAAACCCTGGTTACTAGTGTTACTGTTCTCTCAGAGGACTCACGTTGGCGAGCTCACAACCACCCACAACCCCAGCTTCTCGACACCTTTAGTCTCCATAGGCACCTACATTCACAGACAAAAGAACACACATAAAAATAACTAGCTGGGTATAGTGGCACACAGGAAGCAGAGGCAGGTGGATCTTTATGAGTTTGAGGCCAGCCTGGTCTACACAGCCAGCCAAAGCTAAACAGTGAGATCCTGTCTCCAAACAAAGAAGTAAGTAAATAAAAGTATCCAGAGGGCCAGTTTTGACTTAGGGAACCACTGTGTCTCAAGCTACATGTTGCAACAGGTTCCTAGCTAGTGTGCCATGCAGTGTACAGTCATTTGGATCTTCAGGGACTTCCTAAGAACACACCTAACACTGACCTGCCAACCTAGGGTCCAACAAACAGTTACCAAATAACTAACATTTGAGGAGCCTGACGGATGTGGCCATACAAGATTGGGTACTTGGTGTTGGGCTTTGAAGGCTGGAGTAGGATGTGAGTGCAAGGGCTCTGCAGATAAGGGGAAGTAAGATGCTCTAGAAAAGCTAGTAAGAAAGGAACCAAGACCTGGACTAGCTGGGGTGGCAAGGCTGGCTGCTTAGCGCCACTCATGCAGCAGTGGTGGCTGGGAGTCCACCCTTGGGTGTGAAGCCTGACCCAGTGGGGAAGAAGTACCTACCCAAATTAATTTTTTTAAAAAAGCTTATTTATTTATATGATTTCTTTACATGTATGCGTGTGTGAGTGCATTCAGTAGCCCATTAATGTGGAGGTCAGTTCTTTTCAATCATGCTCTGCCACTTTCTCCCTTATTCCCTTGAGATAGAAGGTAGGTGCCAGAAGCCAGCAAGCCCTAGGCCCCTCAGCAGCCACAGCACTGGGGTTCTCAGTGGGGTTATGTGCACATGCCAGCTCTTTTACATGGAAACTGAGAGCTGCACTCAGGGTCTCATTCTTCAACAGCAACAGTTTTAAACCAGTGAGGATTTGCCCAGCCTCATATTTTTTTTGGTTTTTAAGGCAAGGTCATGGTAGTCTTGAATTAATAGCATCTTTTTTTCTGCCTCAGCCTCAGCCTCAAAAGTGCAGGGATTATAGGGATGAGTGAGCACACCCAGTTGACAGGATTCTTATTCATAGGAAACAAAGTAACCAAATAATAATAACAAAACAAAACAAAAAAAACTCAGGTCTTCTAAACCACCAACTTGAGTAGCTACCCATTGCTACAATCATGACTGGAAACAGAGGGAGGAGGTTCCCTAATGTCTTTCTATGGGCAGCCAAAGCTCTGGAACAGTGTCCAGCCAACACCTGAGGGTGGGCATAAAGAAATCAGTAGAGGGGTAGACAAGATGGCTCACTGGGTAAAGGCTCTTGCCACCAAACCTGAGCACATGAGAGAACAGACTTCCACAAGTTGTCCTCTGACCTGCACACATGCTCTGTGTACACACATGCACACACTAAACAATGTAAAAAAGAAAATAAGGAGGTCTTTATCCCATCGGTTCGTTGAGGATATAGTGAGATGGAGCTTAACACAGGGCTGGTACATAAACATTAAAAACAGTATTTTGAAGATGATGTGGAGGAGGCAGGCAGGGGGGAGTCTGAATGAAAGGCGATGTTTTGTTCCTTAAGTCAGAGGGGATGAAGAGAGTGAGAGAGAGGAGAGAGCAGAAAGGGATACATGAAGAAGCACAGGTTGTTGTCCCAGGCCTATACAGCATGGAATCTAGTATGATCAAAACCCAGGAGAGAAAGAGCTGCTCCATCTGAGCCTCAGGCATCAAGAGAAAGGGAAGAGACTCCCAGGCCAACCTGAGAGTAACAGTGCCTGACCAATGGAACTGGAGTTGTTTTCCAGGTCAGATGAGTGAAGCCATCATCACAGAGCAGCTGGGGCAGGTGCAACACAAACCTACAGGCCAATATGGAAGCCCAGGAAGGTCACTCAAGTCTAGGTGATTGAGACCATCTTGGCCAACTCCACCTAACAAAGCAACCCACAGAAAGCCAGTCATCAGCAGGGTGACCTCAACCTGGCCAAAGACTAATTGTAGATGCAAAAAACAGCAGTTCCTCTCTTCTCTGCAGCTTCCAAACAGGGAGCACCTAAGAATGGCATTGCACACTGCAGATCCAGAGACAAAAGGGATTATGGGATCAAAAGAACAAAGTTTGAGGTCGCAGAGTTAGGAGTAGAATGCACACAGTAGGATGCATGCTTGGTGCAACAAGAACCTAGGTTCAATCCACAACACTACAAATTAAATAAAGAAGGTTGGAAGAGTCATTCAGCAAGTACTCCCTGAGTTTTGACAGACAGCACCCACAAAAACAAGGTGCTGTGCTGCAGGCCTGAAATTCCAGCTCTGGGAAGCAGAGACAAGAGGATATCTGGGCTTATTGATCAGTCAGTCTACCCAACTGGTTAGCTTCAGGTTCCGTTTTCATTCCTGTCTCAAAACTGAAGGAGAGGGGCTGGAGAGATGGCTTAGAGATTAAGAGCACTAAATGCTCTTCCATAGGTCCTGAGTTCAATTCTCAGCAACCACATGGTGGCTCACAACCATCTGTAATGAGATCCGGTGCCCTCTTCTGGTGTGCAGGCATACATGCAGGCAAAATACTGCGTATATAATAAATAAATCTTTTGGATTTTTTTTTCTGTTTTTCAGGACAGGGTTCCTCTATAGCTCTGGCTGTCCTGTAACTCATAGGACTGGCCTCAAACTCACAGAGACCCGCCTGCCTCTGCCTCCCAAGTGCTGGGACTAAAGGCATGTGCCACCACCACCGGGAATAATAAATAAATCTTTAAAAAAAAAAAAAACTTAAGGAGAAAATACCTTGATACCACACATAATCTTTCAGTGTCATGGCAGATGGACAAACCACTGAAATGAACCTGTCTGCTTGAAGGATGGGTGTGAAAACGAGGCAGAAGTCACATACATTTTGGCTTTGAAGACAAGACCAAATTCACAGAGGAATGGCAGGCTCTGTCTGACAGGATGCAGCTCACATTGCCTGCAGCAGCAGCTTTCAAGCTCTCCAGCAAGGAAGGCAAATACTGTGCAGATGAGAGCTCAGACCATCAAAGTTGGCTGGAGCGTTTCAGAGCAGTGAGAATCCACACATGTCCAGATCCCACAGATACTCTAAAAAGGATGGCTTCACACCCTATTCTCTCTCTGTCTCTCTGAGACACACAAACATACACACAGAGGTAGGGTGAAATTTTTGGTCTTCTCTTATTTACAGGATTTCCCAAGACCCCAAGTGGTACTAGGAAGCCTGGGTAAGACTAACACTCCTGGGGTTGAAGAGATGGCTCAGCAGTTAAAAGCACTGGCTGCTCTTCCAGGGGACCTGGGGTTCAATTCCCAGCTCACAACTGTCTGTAACTCTAGTTCCACAGGATCTGCCACCCTCACACAGATATACATGCAGGCCAAACATCAGTGCCATAAAAACAAACAAACAAAAGACTAACACTCCATCTCAATTTTCCCACATACCCAATCAAATCATGACAAAACAGGTCTCTTTCTCAAAATACTTTATTGCTCTGAACTTACCGTATATTGTTGCTGTACTATATACTTTGTTGATAAGGTGACTGAACGACACGGGGCTGTGACTAGACATCAGGCACCTATTTATGAGTTGCTGAATGCAGCACTGCAGTATTATACTTGATACCTGAGATATCCGCTAAAGGGTACTTACAGGAGAGGGTCAACAGGTGGTACTAGCTATAGCGTGGCCATGCTGACAAAGGTCAGCAAAGGAAGGAGGGAACAGAATGCAGAATTTCAAACCTAAGAACCAGCCAGGTGTGGTTTCTAAAAGAGCCTAATCATACTTTTAGGTTTTTTTTTTTCTTTAAAAAAAAAAAAAAAAAAGCTAACCTGGAATTCCTGGGCTCACTGAATCCCCAATTCAGGGCTCTAACTGGCATTCTTTACCGAGTGGGTCCAAGACAGGAGAGAATAAAGCTCATAGTTGTGCTTTGGGGAAAGTGCAATGAGAATAAATGAAGGAGCTGGTGATACAGTTTAGGAGCTGAGTGGCTTACGGACAGGGCCCATGGGTCACTCCAAGGGGAAAAAAGAGGTTTATACATGCCACTTTAAATGAAACTCACTCCGATTTTGAATGGAGTAGTTGAGACTAGCAGGATTTCCAGGTACTAAGCTGGGGTGACCATATGATTCTGTGGGAGACCCCTCAGGAGTCAGGTTTCTGTGACAGCAAAGGAAAGCACTTCACAAGTGTTTCAGTTACTACTCTCAAAGAGAGCAACTGCAGGCATGATGGCACAGGCTGAGTGGATGAAATACAGGATGCATTGACACCCAAGGAAAAAAGGGAGGGAGGGAGGTGGTGGGATTAGCTGCCCTGAACAAGAAAGAAAAGTTTTAGAAGCAGCCAGGTCCTGGCAGTCTCCAGCCTGCACCTACACTAAAAGCTTGGCACTTGGCAGGATCACCTCACTCACTACTGCCCTGGCCTCTCCAATCCACTGCTGGGCCACATGCATTCCTTGTTATTGACCTGAATCCCAGAGTGAGTTCACTGCTTCCCCATTCAAATGTCACTCATCCAAATAAGAGATGCCCGCACACCTACTGTCCCAACGAGCCGACATCAACTCTATACCTCTCCTGTGGTCCAGTTCACAGCTCTCATACAATCAGGTTTATGGACTGCTAGTCTCACTAAAGAAAAAGCTTACATAACTGAAGTGACCGTTTCAGTAAGCTAATATCCAGAGCCCAAAACAGGCTTGACACTCCACGTCAAGGGAAACAAGAAGCTCCTTGATGAATGAAAGAAAAAAAGCAAAACAAAAGAGCAAGAATAAAAACAACAAAAAACTTCACTAACACAATAATCGCTATCTTGTTCTAGTATGGGCATTGGTGATCATTAAACTGAAGGGGCTAGAGAGATGGCTCAGCAGTTCACACACACAATGCTCTGCACAGGACCCAAGTTCTCTCCCAATACCTCCATTAGGCAGCTCTGATTCTGACTCTAACTCTAGCTCCAGGGGACTCAAGGCCTCTGACCTCAGTGGGCACAACATTTATATGCATATACTCACACACATAATTAAAAATAATTAAATCTTTAAGATATTCACACATTTAATTTGAGACCAGACTTTATTTTATTTTCTTTCTTTTTTTTTGATATTTTTGAGACAGGGCTTCTTTGTGAAACAGCCTTGGCTGTTCTGGAACTCACTCTGTAGACCAGGCTGACCTTGAACTCACAGATATCTGCCTGCCTCTGCCTCCCCCGAGATCAAAGGCGTGCGCCATCACCGCCTGGCTCCAGGTTTTGTTTCCTTCATCAGAGTCTTCTATGTAGCCCTGGATGTTCTGCAACACTCAGATTTGTGTGCCTGTCTCCTAAGTGTTGGGATTAGAGGATTCCACCACCACACCCAGCTCATTTTATTTTTAAAATTAATTTTAGTGTGTGTGTGTACAGGCACATGTTGAGGTCAAAAGACCTCACCTTCCAACGTGGGTTCTAAGGATCGAATTCAGGTTATTAGGCTTGTGCTACTAAAGCCTTTAACAACTGAGTCTTCTAGCCAGACCTACTTTCTTTCTTTGGGGCAGTCTTGCTACGTAGCCCAGGCTAGCCTTGTGTTGATCATCCTCCTGCCTCTACAATGAGTGCTCACATTCTAGGCATGAGCAATTAACTATACCTGGAATCTCAGTACCTGATTGCTGGGAATTCTGATGCCATTCTGTGCTACACAGTAAGACCCGCGCCCCCCATAAACAAAAACAAAACCTCACAGGGTGATCTTTGCTAAACCACTTCACCTCACTGTATTGTTTCACTCTGGAAAAAAGGAAGTTAGTTGTCAGTGAGGATTAGAAGTGTACAGCCTGGGAAACAAGGACCCTGAGTCCCTTCTGAAGGCAATTTCCTTAGTTTGACTGCGCGTCAGCACATTTAAAGACCCGAGATGACTCAAGGCGCTCCTTCAATCAGAACAGATAGGTGAATGGCAGAAAGGAGGCGGAGGTGTGAAAGGGACAATTTCTATGAGAAGAAACATGTCTACAGCCACGGAGTATACTGAGGAGAGGAATGACAGCTACCTCTTCCAATTCTGTGAAGCACCAAGTTGTGACAGACAAGCTGGAGGTGAATGGGGACTCCTTCAAAGATAGACCAGTACATGGCGGGAGAAGGCGGCACCAACGGCGGGACCGACCTCCAGATGCCTGTGGAGCAACTGACTCCGGGACCTACATCCTTCGCTTCCTCACAGGACAACAATGTCCAACCTCAGGCAGGGTCTCAGCCTGGGCACAAAGGACAGGCTGGAGACCCCGACAGCTGAGGGTCAGAATTCCAGGTCCAGGGACCAAGAACGAGCTTCCAGGCTGACGCTCTGGGCAACGATCCCACTGCCATCCAAACGAGATCCCGACGCGGGAACCCCGTCCCCGCTGAGGGAGAGGGCGTGGCGGAGTCGCGTCTGTCACCACAGGTGAGGGCGAGGCCTTCGGGAGCCCCAAACCCGCCCCCGCGCCCCCGGCCCGCCCGCCGGCCCGAACGCTCACCGCCTTCTCCAGGTGGCTGCGCGCCTGCTCGCTGTTCTTCGTGTGGTGGTAAAGCACCGAGCCGAGCTGCAGATGCGTACGGGCCTCGATCCGCTGAGGCGGCTTGAACGGAAACACGGCCTGCAGGCAGTGAACGCACAGGCGGATCTTGGGCGGGCTGGACGTGCGGAAATGCTCGGCGAACCCCAGGAGAGCCAAATACCACGACTCGGCTGCCTCGGCCTGCGCTGCTTGAGCCGCGGCCACCTGCGCGGCCGCCGCCGCCTGCGCCGCAGCCGCCGCCTGTGCCGCCATCTTGGCCTGCACAACAACAAGCCGCCTCCACAGAGAGGCGGAAGCATCTCGAGGGGCGGGGCCTGGCTCTCCTCGCGGTTCTCGCGAGAACTTCTGCGCAAAGTCTTCTGGGATTTACAGTGTCGATTCGCAGTGGCTGCGACTGAGGGAGAGCCTGAGGAGAGGACGACGCCTCTGCATCATCGCGACCGAGAGTGACACACCTTTATGAACTGACGCCAGAGTTTTTGTGGAGAACATTCTTGGTGTCCTAGAAGGGGTTGGACGTGATCGACGGAGGAAGACTACATTTCCCATCAGACCAAGCGCACTATAACTAAGTCTCCCTCCTCTCAGGTGGCGCCGGAGCATTGTGGGATTGGATGAGTCTCAAGATGGACAACCGGGATGTTGCAGGTAACAGCCCCCGCCTTCTCTCCCGCCCCGCTTGGGTTCCCGTGGCTGCACGTTCCCCTCTTCACCCTCTTTTCTGTCGCAGACCTGACACGCGGACTCTTTGCCTCAGCCCCTCGGCAACCTGCGGTAACGGCGTGTGCACCCCTTTCGTCGCCCGAGACCCCAGACTCGGGTTGCTGGCCGCTCACCCGGGGCTGAGGAGAATCCCGTGTCTTCCCCTGAGGCCTCGGAGCCGGGTGGGCCCCTCGCGGGCTTTTCCAATGCCTGCTTTCGGGCCGGTGCCACCCATAGCGGTCAGCCGAGGACTGCCTTACTGCCCCTTCAGGTGGCAGCTTCCCTTTGGCTTGGATTCTGCTTTGTGGGGGGGAAAAAAAAACTGCGTTTCAGAATTGCAGCGGGGCAGCCAGGGACGGCATAGTCTCGCACGGCTACCGAAGCCCACTTGGCTACGGGGCTAGCATCCCTGTGCCTCCAGGACAGGATGCATTGGCCCTTCACCGTCTGCTTCCACAAGTCCTGTGTGCCGAGCACCGGGGAGCAAATTTCACAGAGAACTAGTTCTGGTAACGAGGTCTGGCTTGGATGCTGCTAATACACTGAAGGCCGGGGAAGGCTCTAAGTTTTATTTATTTACTTATTTGTATTTCTTTATGTCTGTGCGTGAGAGTACGCGTGTGGGTTCCCACGGAGACTAGAGAGAATTTCGGATCCCCTGGAACTGGAGTTATAGTAAGCCACCTGGATGTTTGTTGGCATCTCAACGGAGGCTCCTACAAAAGCAGCCTGCACTCTGAACCACTGAGCCATCTCTTCAAGTCCATGAAAGGCCCCTCTTGAGCACAGATGTTTGAAATGTTATCTATGGGACAGCAGAGGTTTCCCCTCAGAGAAGTTGGATAGGCCTTGGAGTGGACTGGGATTGTCCTAAAGAACTGGAGATAACCGGGGACACCAGCTGTGAGAGTGCCTGGGAGTCAGCTTGGCCTTCAACATTTGCACTTGAAGGGCTGTGGAGACATCTCAGTGGTTAAAGTGCTTGCTGCCCAGCTATGGGGACCAGGCTTCTCATCTCCAGCACTCATGTAAATCTAGATAAGATGTGTGCCTGTAACTACAGCCATGTGGGCTCCTGGGGCTTAGCGGCAGAGTCCTCGCTGAAACAGCTCAAGATTCTGTGAGCTCCTCTGTCCCAAGATATTAGGCAGAAGCAGTGGTGTACACCTTTAATCCCAACACCTGAAGAGGCAGGTGGACCTCGGAATTCAGGACCAGCCAGGTTTATACAAGGAAGAGGCAGACGGATCTCTCTGAGTTCAAGGCCAGCCTGATCTACCAGAGATAGATCCAGGATCGCTAGGACTGTGACACAGAGAAACCCTATCGGGGGAGAAAAAAGTGCTTGTTGTTCTTGCAGAGGACCTAAGTCTGATTCCTGGCACACGTGTTGTTTCATAATTAGGCATCAGGCTGGCCTTGAACTCAGGATAATTTTTTTTAATTAGGAAAAAATAGAATTTTCCCTGGAAATGCTTGGACTACAACATTATGTTTGTTTTTGTTTTGAGACAGGGTCTCTTTACGTAGCTGCGGCCGGTCTTGTTCTCACATAGGCGTGTCTGCTTCTACCTCCCCAGTGCTGGAATATAAAGGCTGTGCTACCAGTTCAATGAGGCAAAGTCTCACTAAGCCCCTGCTTGTCTGGGAAGCATGCGCCTCCTGACTTTGGATGGCTGCAGCATAGTACCACATTTGGTACTGTCATCTTTGCTTGAACCCAGCAATTTGTCTTGGTCATCTTTCTTTCTGTGCACTTTCTGTATGTCAGAATGATCATCCTGTTCCCAAGGTCATTAAAACCAGGGCTGGAAGCAGTTAAGAACACTGACTGTTCTTCCAGAGGGCCTGAATTCAATTCCCAGCAACCATCTGTAAAGAGATCTGGTGCCCTCTTCTGGCATACAGGCGTATATGCAGGCAGAACTCTACATAATAAAAAATAAATAATTAAAAAAAAAGCACTTTAATCCCAGCCTCTTGGGAGGCAGAGACAGGCGGATCTCTGTGAGTTCGAGACCAGCCTGGTCTACAAGAACTAGTTCTAGGACAGGCTACAAAGCTACAAAGAAACCCTGTTTTGAAAAACCAAGAAAAAAAAAAGCAAAGTTGGCTGAGGTAACCCACACTTGTAATCAAAACACTAAAGCTGTGACCCTTTAATATAGTTTTCATATTGTGGTGGCCCTCCCACCATAAAATGTTTTTGTTATTACTTCATAACTGTAATTTTGCTACTTTTATGAATCATAATGCAAATACCTGATATGCGACCCCTGTAAAAGGGTTATTTGACCCCCAGAAGGGTTGGGATCCACAGGTTGAGAATCTTTGGTTTTTGTTTGGTTGGTTGGTTTTGGTTTTATGAGACAGAGTTTCTCTGTGTAGCATTGAAGCCTGTCCTGGAACTATCTCTTGTAGACCAGGCTGGCCTTGAAATCGCAGAGATAGAGGAGGATTTAGAGATGTTTATCACTTAAGAGTATGATTTGCAGGGAGCAAAATGGAATAGATACTCCCTCCCAAAAGGTTAAATTGAACCACTCTGTCACTAAACAGCTACAGGTTTGAAGCCTGCACCCCAGACCATTGCTTTTGAGGCACAGATAGGAAGTTCAACATTATTCTTGACTGTGTAGTGAGTTTGAGATAAATCTGGACTATATGAGAACTAAATAAATAAATTCAAGTAAACTACCTGTGGAGAGCTGAAAAGATGGATCACTGGATAAAGTCCTTACTAAGCAAGCATGAGGACCTGAACTTCATGTCCAGAACTCATAGCTGCCTTATAACACACTTTGTAATCCTTATGTTCCTATTACCAGAAGAGATAGGAGGCAAAGCCAAGATGTTCCCTGAAAGCTTACAGAGGACCTAGCCTAGAATGCACAGCTGTGAACATCAAGAGCCTATGTCTAGGACTGGAGAGATGGCTTAGAGATTAAGAGTACTGCATGTTCTTCTAGAGGTCCTGAGTTTAATTCCCAGACACATGGTGGCTGACAACCATCTATAATGAGATCTAATGCCTTCTCTTGTGTGCAGACATGAATGCACATAGAACACTGTATACATAATAAATAAATCTTAAAAAAAAAAAAAGAACCTATGTCTCAAGGTGGAAGATAAGGTATCAGGTGCAGCACAAATAACAAAAACCCAGAAACAGATATTGGCGTACAATCTGAAGACCAGAAAAGCAAAGCAGCCAAACCCAAACCACTAGAGAAATTTTACCTCGACCAAGGCTGGGAGGCCACAGACTAAACCTCTCTCTCTTATTTTTTATTCCCTCTAGTGCTGGGATTAAAGGTGTGAACCATCACTACCTGGATTTGTTTTCAGCAGTGATCTTATGTAACCCAGGGTGGCCTTGAACTCACAGAGACCCATCTGCACCTTTCCCAAATCCTGGGATTAAAGTTCTGTGTCCCCACTGCCTGACCTCTAGTGGCTTAGCTTTGCCCTCCTGATCTTTAGGCAAGCTTTATTTATTAAAACATAAATAAAATATCACTATATTTCCCATTTTTTTTGTCGAAAACAAAAAACGAAGGCTATAACTAATATAGAAAAATTATGCAATAAGTACAATATATATAGGCAATAAGAGCATCAAACTGTCTAGTCCATTTGCTTTTGACAAATTCAGAGAAAATACTTGATATCTGTCCTATCTTGGCGAATCCAGTCTTGTACTTAATTTATTTTTTTATCATAACTTGCTTTCTGCAAAGTCTGGTAAACAGGGAAAACTATAACTAGCTAGTCTTCAACTCTATCAGAGACTGAAGAAGGAAAAAATATTAACTTAGTAAGCAGGAAGTGCAAGCAAGTGACTTCCAAAAAATGTGAGAAATGACAGAAACAGATGGCTGCCTGGACCGTCACCCAAAGTTCCTCTGCAACATTGGGGCATCCATCTTAGGCCTACAGGCCTAGCACATCTGACAGACTTTTCTGTGAAGCAGGATATTCTAAGGGCTGTCCCTCCTTGTCTTGACAATGTCTGGCAGTCACTCTGTTTTCTGTCCTGCTTGTCCAGTTAGGACAGCATACTGTCAGCAGTCGAGGCAAGAGCGTTTTCTTGCCCAGTGGCTTTCTTTTGCCACAAAGAAAGTAAAACTCTATGTGGCATTTCTTCTCTGAAGTAGATTGTTGCTGCCAAACATGCCTCATTGTCATAAAAAGGAGCCAGGGTTATTAAAACATCTTAAATGTAGATCTGTTTGAAGATGATCTGTTTTTCTAAAATCTTTTTTTGACCTTGAAAACATACCTAATGTACTGCAAGTTCAGTTATAATAGGTGACTAATTACTAGCCTGTATATCTTTATTATCCTAAACAGTTGGTAATGATAACTTTCAAGGACTAGAAATTTGCATTACATTGTTAAATGTGTTATATAGTAAAAATGTATATGCAGTATGTTTTAACAAAATTAATCTCAATATACAAAATTTGTATATATTATACAAAAGCCCAATCCAATATAAAACATTTAAAACTAGTAGTTGCTTTTTTAAAAGTAGATTCAGTAGTCTACCTTTTTATCTATATCCTCCCTTTTTTCTTTTCAGAGTAGAGTCAGATCCCCTGGAACTGGAGTTACAAATGTTTATGAGCCTACATATGGGTACTGGAACTAAACCTGGGTCCTCTGGAAGAACAGTCAGTGCTCTTAACTTTCCAGCCCCAATCTTTAACTTCTGTTCTTCTTTCTTGCCTTAACCTCCTGAGTGCTGAGGTTATAGATATGTACCATTCACCTGGTTTGTACACTTGTGTGAATGGAACCCAGGCATTCATTCTAAGCACACAGTCCACCAACTAAGCTATGTTTTCAGCATTGCAGCAAGGTTTTACTGTGTAGATGAGGCTGGCCTTCTTCTTAGGCCTGCTACTAACTTTTCGTGTTATGTCTCTTGCCTTCAAAGTCAGAGGTGAGTCCTACCTGGACAGAGTCCTCATCACTTCTGTTTAGAGCCTAGCACAATGCTATATACATGGCAGATTATTCTGTAAGCGTTTGTTGAAGAAATGAACAAGTGACCATTTGTGTCCCCTGAGCATTTGTTGTTGTCTGGTCCATCATTGCTGTTAGACAATGGAGCAAAAGTGTTTTCTGATCCCTTTTCTCTTCCCAGGAAAGGCTAATCGTTGGTTCGGGATGGCACAGCCCAAGTCTGGAAAGATGAATATGAACATCCTCCACCAGGAAGAGCTCATCGCTCAGAAGAAGAGGGAGATCGAGGCCAGAATGGAACAGAAAGCCAGGCAGAGTCATGCGTCCAGTCCTCAGCCCCCTCATCCTGGGGAGTAAGTGGATTCTGAGGCTTAGGGCAGCAGAGTCTGAGAGTGACAGGATGCAGGATGGTGTGACAGTAAAAGTGTGCAGAGGCTCCAGTGTAGTGCTCCATTCCTGTTAACCCAGAGCTTGAGAGGTAAAGGCAGAAACATCCCAAATTGAAGGTCATTCATGGCTGTCTGTTAAGTTCAAGGCCAACCTGGTCTGTATGAGAATTTGTTTCAGAAAACAAACGTCCCTTATGATCCTGTGTTCTTGGATTACGGGCCTATAAGCCTTGCATGGCTATTGTCACCACAGTTCAGTGGTATTAAGTCTATTCATAGATTAGGGTATGGCTCAGTGGTAGAGTGCTTGCCTAGCCTGCTTGAGGCCCTGCGTTACATCTATGGAAATGGGAAAAAATGTAGGGAGCATTATGTGTATACTAAACATGTATGTGCTTTTTATATTTTAAATTTTAGTTTGTGTTTGTGTATGTATGCGTGAGTGCTTGTTCATATATGTACCCACATGTAGACCAAGGGACAACCTTGGGTATCTTTCCTTAGGAGTTGTTTATATTTTGATTGTCTTTTTTGTTTGTTTTTCAAGGCGGGGTTTCTTTCAGATAAGCATGAGTGTCACCTGGCAACTTTTTTTATTTTACTTTGAGACAGGGTCTTACTATGTAATCCAGGCTGGCCTAGAACTTGCTATGTAGACCAGATTGGCCTTGAATTTACAGAGATCCACCTGCCTCTGCCTTCTAAGGGTTGTGATTAAAGCCATGTACTTAAATTGTTTTTTGAGATAAAACTTCTCACTGACCTGTAACTCACCAATTAGCATTCAACAAACCCAAGGGATACTCCTCTGCACACCTTTCTCCCTGGCTTTTCACATGGGTTCTGAGAATGGAACTCCAGTCTTCACTTTCACTCACCTGAGCTGTGCCAGTCTTTAGACAAGATTTCCTTCCGTCACTCCTGAGTTTTGGGATCACACAGTCTCAGCAACTGGGTTTTAGCTTCTCTGCATATTCACTAAGCAACGCATTGACAGGTGATTGCACGACATCTGTGTGCAGTAGTCATTCTAAGTCATCTAGAGATCATTAACAGGACACGGGAGGACTGTGTGTCCCATGCAGATGCCATGCAGTTGTACCTAGGTGCAGGAGTAGTGTGAGGACAATGCCAGGGTCTGACAAGGGTCCTCCAGGGCCTCAGCCACTAAGCAGGAGGCTGCTTTCTGAGCAGAGGCTTCTCTGATGTATCAGAAAGCTTTGACATTTTGCTTTTGTTTTGATATTAAAACCAAGAAGCAACCAAGGATCTTTTCATTATTAAACTTGGTAAGAACCTGTGAGCCAACAAGATGGCTCAGTGGGTAAAGGTGTTGTTGCTGTGACCTAGGTGAGTTCAATCCCTGGTACCCACTGATAGCTTTTAGATCCTGCAAGTTGTCTGACCTCCACATGTGCCATGGTACACAGAACTATACACACACATACAATAAATAAATATTATTTAATAAATTTAAATTCTTTCTGAAAATATTTATTTCATTATTTTGTGTGTATGAGTGTTTTGCCTTCATTTACATTTGTATATCATGTGCATACTTAGTGCCTGAGGAGGTCAGAAGAGGAGGACATCAGCTCCCCTGGAACTGGAGTTACAGACAGATGGGAGCTACCAGGTCATTTGCAAGAATAGCACATGCCCTTATCCACTGAGCCAACTCTCTAGCCCCTTTAAAAATATTTTAAAATCACTTATGTGCATGATATAAAATCCAAGAAATAGAAGAAACAAAGAAAAGCCAATGTCATTCAACTGTGACAGTCACATAAATCTTTTTTTTTAAATATTTATTTATTGATTATGTATACAATATTCTGTCTGTATATATATGCCTGCAGGCCAGAAGAGGGCACCAGACCTCATTACAGATGGTTGTGAGCCACCATGTGGTTGCTAGGAATTGAACTCAGGACCTTTGGAAGAGCAGCCAGTGCTCTTAACCACTGAGCCATCTCTCCAGCCCAGTCACATAAATCTTGGGGTGCTTTTCTTTCTTTCTTTCTT
>JAQHUG010000550.1:58332-77007 GCA_028555095.1 Dicrostonyx torquatus | reverse complement strand
AAAAAAAAAAAAAGAAGAAGACACAGAAAGCCAGGCCGTGGTGGCGCACGCCTTTAATTCCAGCACTTGGGAGGCAGAGGCAGGCAGATCTCTGAGTTCGAGACCAGCCTGGTCTACAAGAGCTAGTTCCAGGACAGGCTCCAAAGGTACAGAGAAACCCTGTCTTGAAGAGAAAAAAAAGACACAGAAAAGTTTTGTTTGTTTGTTTGCCAGGTAGGTGGTTTCTGCGTGAAATCCCAGCACTCAGGTGACTGAGACAAGGAGAGTACAGAATGACACAGTCTCTCAAACAACGATAAGGAGCAAGCCCCTACAGCACAATATATAGCAGATGCCTTTGGTTCTCACCAGGCATTTGCTGTGGGTGTTCCCTGTGATTGTGTGTCCTATCGAATCTTCTGCCAGAGTATGCATGTGTGGGCCATGCTTCAAAGAAGGAGGAAAGAGATCTTTGCATGTTTACGGCCAGCCTGGGCTATATAGTGAGTTCCAGGCCCGCCTAGAATAGTGAGACACAGTTGTAAGGGGGGAAAAATAGTCAGGTTTAGTGGTAGTTATTTGCAGTCTTTGTATTTGGAGGTAGAGTCAGGAAGATCAGGAGTTAAAGGCCAGCCATGTCCCTGTCACAAAAGCAAACAAAACCACAAAACTGGGCATGGTTATGCATACCTTTTTTTTTGTTGTTGTTTTTCTTTTTGGGTTTTTGAGACAGGGTTTCTCAGTAGCTATGGAGCCTGTCCTGGAACTTGCTCTGTAGACCAGGCTGGCCTCGAACTCACAGAGATCCACCTGCCTCTGCTTCACGAGTGCTGGGATTAAAGGCGTGCACCACCACCTCCCACCTTGGTACACATCTTTAATCCCAGCACTCAACAGGCAGAGCCAGGTGGATCCCTGAATTTGAGGCCAACTTGGTCTACAGAGGGAGTTCCGGGAGAGCCAGGGCTGTTACACAGAGAGACCCTGTCTCAAAAAAACTAAATAAAGTCACAGGATGCACGCGCTTACTGCTTTAGAGTTAGCTATAATACATGATGAACAATAAGCCAGGCCATAATTAATCCAGTAGAACATACACCGTGCAGAAAAAGGGCATATTGATGGGGCCCCTAGGACCACAGGGCTTGAATTCAAGCCAAGATAAATGTATGCATTCTTATTTTCATCAAGGCAAAAGTGCTGTTGGCCTACTATATACACGAGTGCTCCCTGCACATAACCATTGTCCCTCAACATCTTTGGGGCTGCAGTCTGGCTCTCTTCAGCAGAAGAACACATGATGGGTGTAGGGCCAGGAATATCAGTGCATTAGCCCTGTCCTTGGCGCTCTGTTTCCTTTACAGCTCATTCTCACCCATGCTTTGGTTCTAGAATTGCCAATGCACATAACTCCTGTATCTCCAACAAGTTTGCCAACGATGGCAGCTTCTTGCAGCAGTTTCTGAAGTTGCAGAAGGCACAGGCGAACACAGGTGAGTACAGCCAGCCCTCTCACCCCAGTTTCTGTCCCCCAGGTTCCTTGGAACATTACAGGGATGACAGGTTCCACTTTGGACTATTAAGTGCTCTCAATGTTCTGTGGGATGGCAGACAGGCTGCCACCAGATGGGTAAAGTTTTGCATGTCGTATAATGAGCCTAGGGGATTCCCAGTGGGGTGAGGGTCAGTTGTACTCCAGCATCAAGCTGGCTTGAGATATCCAAGTTATGTCAGATGACACATTTAAGCCTGCTGTGGATGGTGCAGGACAAGGAGGCATCCTGGAAGTGACCAAGTCACCTAATATGTGTTCACAGGAGTTTATTGAGTGCCATCTCTAGCCAGTGCTTCCTGTACTTGGCACCATACAGGCCACTGCCTTGCCCTATTGCTCATCTTCCTTCATAGTAGCCTGTAGGCAGAAGATCTTGCCACCCCTGCTTCCATATGTCTCTTTGAAAGTTGACAAAACTCGTGTCTCATACCTGAATCCATAGGCTTGGTATCCATTGCTTTACTTCTGATCTTTTTGTTTGTTTTTATTTTTCAAGACAGGGTTTCTCTGTGTGGCGATGGCTGTCCTGGAACTCACTCTGTAGACCAGGCTGGTCTTGATCTCAGATCAGCCTGCCTCTGCCTCCAGAGTGCTGGAATTAAAGAAATGAGCCACCACTGCCCTGCCTTCTGATCTCTTTTTTTAAATTGCTCTTAAGAGCACTTGCTGCCATTGCAGAGGACCAAAGTTCATTTCCCAGCGCCACAATGGTGGCCCACAACCACTCAGGTTCCAGGGGATCTAACACACTCTTATCTGGGGGATAATAGACATGCACATGGCTCATAGCTATGTGGCAGACAATACACTCAAACATATAAAAAATCAAATAAATAGATAACAATAACAAAAAAGACAAATCTCAATATGTAGCCCTAGTTGTCCTGGAACTTACTATGTAGCCCAGGCTTGACTTAGACTCACAAAGATGTCCTGGCCTCTACCTTCTGACTGCTGGGATAAAAAGTGCACTGCCTGGCATTTTTCATTTCATTAAGACTTTTAGATTTGACTTTTAATTCATATTTATGTGGGCTTATAAAAGTTCATGTGCATCTTGTGGTCTTGGAAGCCAGAGGATCACTGATATGGGTATTGGAAACTGAACCCAGGTTCTCTACAAGATCAATCAGTGCTCTTAACAGCTGAGCTATCCCTCAAGCTCTTGATCTTTTTTTTTTTTTTAAGTAATGAAAAACATGGAGGAAATTGTGGCATAATCCCCTGCCCATCCCCTATCTCACAGGAGCCCAACTCTGATAGGCTGTGTCTAACAGTCAGCAGTCTTTTTTTTTTTTTTTTGGTCCAAGACAGGGTTTCTCAGTAGCTTAGAGTCTGTCCTAGAACTCACTCTGTAGACCAAGCTGGCCTCGAACTCACAGAGCCTATCTCTGCTTCCCGGGTGCTAGGATTAAAGGTGCACACCACCAGCAGCACCTGGAGTGTCTGACAGTCTTGGTCGTCCTGTTCTCAGCAGTGTGGTGAGAGGGTTCTCTTTAGACTCCAGGTACCTAAGGATCTCTGACTGAGTCCAGCTTCTGAAGCATCACATAGCCAGGAACCCCTGTTTTAGGAACTGAGGCTTTGGACAGTAAGCTAAAGTGTGGAACTTCTAGTGTGGTAGCCCACATGCCCAGTTATGCTACAGTGCTGCTCCCCAAGAAGCTTGGTTCCCT
This sequence comes from Dicrostonyx torquatus, assembly GCA_028555095.1. Classification (NCBI taxonomy): domain Eukaryota; kingdom Metazoa; phylum Chordata; class Mammalia; order Rodentia; family Cricetidae; genus Dicrostonyx; species Dicrostonyx torquatus. The sequence goes on along the minus strand of JAQHUG010000550.1, from coordinate 73,797 downwards.
GCCTTTTCATGGGTTTAATTATACTCATAGGATTATGATGATTATTTTGCATTACTGGGAATCGAGCCTGGGTCCTTGTGCATGCTCAGCAAGTGCTTTGCCACACAGAAGAGCCCTGTTTTAGCCTTTCATTTTGAGACAAGACTTAGTTGGTTAGACTGACTTTGAACTTTTTGTGTATCTTAGGCTGACCTTGAATTCCACCTTTCACCACTGTCTCAGGGATTACAGGTCTTCAACCCCTGGTCCTGTTCACATGTGGAGTCTTAGGAGATGGGCCATGTGTACCCTAGCATATCCTCCAGCTTGCCCCAGTGGGTGAAAGTCCAGATACAAGGAAGCCACGCAGCCCAGTTGGAGCTCATTGTTACTGAAAGAGACTGTAAATCAGCCGTTGTCAGAGGAGGACACATTGTTTAAGTCCTTTACCTTCAGGTCCTTAGGTCCAGTTTAGAAGGCTGTGACCTGGAATGTGGAGGCTGGTGTTTCACTTATTGCTTTTCATTCTGATTGTGGTTTACAGAGGCACATCCAGTAAGAGCTGCCACCTACCAAGCCCTGGCATATCTATCCTCTTGCAGCTAGATACCCTGAATGTCCTCTCTCCTGTGCCTTAGTCCACTTTCTCTGGCCTAGACAGGTCTAGTGCATCTGCACAACCATGGCATGCTCGAAGATGACTGCAGCCATGATGACCATACTTTATGGGTGTGTCCACAGCACTGCCCTCTGCAGATCTCCAGTGTGTGTTTTCTCTTGTATTGGCCCAGATATTCTCCCCAGTGCCCCTTCCAGCATGCCAACACCCAGCACCTTGAAGAGACCCCTTCTACTCAGCAAGCGGACAGGCCTGGGGCTGGGCAGCCCGCTGGGCCCTGTGAAGAACTACTCACATGCCAAGCAGTTGCCTGTTGCACACCGCCCAAGCGTTTTCCAATCCCCTGATGATGAAGATGATGAAGAGGAGGACTATGAGCAATGGCTGGAGATCAAAGGTAAGTTGTGGGATGGCTATGGCTCCTTCTACCACTGTCATGGCAGGTGTGGCCAGAATCTGGCTTGAGGTGCTGTGATTGGGGTTTGAAGAGAGTGAGTCATCCTGGGAAGTCTTAGATGAGCCCTGCCAGGGACACTAGCCCCATTCTGAGAACAGTTTCACAGCTCATCATACAAGGTTTTCATTGACAGGGCCTCATGTCAACTGAGGCAGAAGCTTCATGACTGTCTACATTTTGGACCAGAGGGTCAGAATGTAAAGATTGGAGGATGTGCTCTCACATGGGGAAGGTAGTCTCTGGTCTCAGGCTGACAGTGGCATTCTCTTCTAGTGACTCAGCTCTATATCATTCAGACAAGGCTCCGTGACAGCAGGACCCTCTGGCTGCATACCCTGTCACCCTGACATAGATCAAACGGCTCATTTAGCTATGCCATGTCAGCCTGTTCTGAATGAGGGTCACCAGAGTAGATTGGAGGCATGCCTTCTTAGGTTTTAAATCCTTGCCAGTGCTATGTTACTGCTTCACAAGGGGCCCAGCTTAAGGGCCCTTCCATTAGCACCTGTTTTGGGCGTCAACTGATGTGGCCTTACACTTGTATACATATTTAATCAGGCAGGAATCTTGCTGTGCATGTGAGAGGAAAGTGAGGCTCTAATGGCCAGACATCACCAACAGTGCAGTGTTTTCCTTGCACTGTTGTTTTATGACATTCATAAAAGGACATGACAATACAGTGACTAACAGCTTCAGGACTAGGCCAGGGAGAAATACAAAAGCAAGTTCCACCTGCCTCAAACAGGCAGCTAATCCAACTGTAAAGAGGTATTCTCAGGCTGGGGGTGTGGTTCAGTTGGTAAAGTACTTGCCTAGCATGTGCAGATTCCCTGGGTTTCATTCCCATCACTGCATAAACTGGGGTATGGTGGTGCATGTCTGTCATCCTAGCATTCACCAGGTTGAAGCAGAAGGATCAGGAATTTAAGGCTAGGCTTAAACTAGTCCAGGATGAGCGTGCTTGAAAAAAACAACTAGCAGTGGTGGTGCGCACCTTTAATCCTAGCCCTTGGGAGGCAGAGGTAGGCGGATCTCCATCAGTTTGTGGCCAGCCTGGTCTACAGAGTGAGTTCCAGAACAGCCAAGGCTACACATAGAAACCCTATTGAGGGACAGACGGACACACAGACACACTCACACACAAACTTAACATTGTGTCTCTGAGATATTGATCGAATGATTGAGCATGAAGAAGTGGGTGTACTAGTGCCCGGAAGGCAGGATGCAGTACACTTTCCCAACAACACACACTCAAACCACTTGGAGATGTGGCTGGATGTGAGTGTATAAGGTTCAAGAGACTATGGGATCACCTGCCAGTCCATCAGAAACACCAGAGATCATGTCTAGAGTGCTTGGGAGGCAATTTCAAGACAGTGAACTAAAGTCCACCCAGTGTCAGTTCAGAGCATGTGATAGTTTTTTAAAGGAGAATTATTAGAGCTATAAAGAGCTCAGTCAGGAAAGTACGTGGTGTCCTTGTGGCTCCTAAGCATGAAGACCCTAAGTTTGATCAAAAATCCCACACTGAAGAAGAAAAAGAAAATGCTGGATGTGGTGACACATTCTGTAAGCCAGTGCTGGGGATATGGGAACAGGTAGAACTCCCTACCAGCCTCCCTGGTGGACTTGGCAAGCTCCAGGAGAGACCCTGAATCAGAAGTTAAAAAAAAAGATGGCAAGATGGCTCAACAGTTAAGAGCACTTGCTATTCTTTTGGAGGACCCAAGTTTGGTTCCCAGTACCCACATGGTGTCACAACCATTTGTAACAGCCGTATACATAGCACACAGATATACATGTTGGCAAAACACTTAAACATAAAGCTGGCAGTGGTGATGCATGGTCCGGGACAATTCTGTATCCTGTCAATCATGTTTTAAATAAATGCTGATTGGCCAGGCAGGGAGTATAGGTGGGAAAACCAGACAGGAAGTAGAGGTGAGAACAGGAGATTTGGGAAGCAGGAAGCTTCCCTGGGATTCCTGTGCAGACCACCAAGGAAGCAGGATGTTTCCCTGTCCCAGCTGAGAAAAGGTACTGGCCATGTGGCTGACAATGGGTTAATATAAGTTATGGGAGCTGGTAGGAAGACTGAGCTAATGGGCCAATCAGTGTATAACCTAATGTAGACTCTCTGTGTGATTTTCTTTGGGGCTTGCTGGCTATGGGGTACTGGGCGGGACAGAAACCCCAACAAGCCAGCCCTCATGTTACAGATGCACACCTTTATTTTTTTTTCTTTTTAAAGATTCATTAATTATATATAGTGTTCTGCCTGCATGTGTCCCTGCAAGCCAGAAGAGGGCGTCAGATTTCATTATAGATGGTTGTGAGCCGTCATATGGTTGCTGGGAATTGTACTCGGGTCTCCTGGAAGAACAGCCAGTGCTTTTAACCATTGAGCCATCTTTCCAGCCCAATACACACCTTTACTTAATCCCAGCACTTGGGAGGCAGAGGCAAGTGGATCTCTGAGTCTTCAAGGCTAGCCTGGTTTGCAGACTTTTCTAGGACAGCCAGGGCTACACAGAGAAACCTTGTCTCAAAAAACACACAAACAACAAAAACCACACAGCAGTAAAACATAAAATAAGGAAATCTTTTAAAAAGACAAAGAAGAAAGGTGGACAGTTCTAAGTAATTATGCTGGAGACGTCTCATCTTCAGGTGCACACACACATCTACCTGCATTCATCTGCAGCTGCATACACATACAAGAGAATTTCTCATCTTTTTTTTTTTTTTTTTGGTTTTTCGAGACAGGGTTTCTCTGTAACTTTTTGGAGCCTGTCCTGGAACTAGCTCTTGTAGACCAGGCTGGTCTCGAACTCACAGAGATCTTCCTGTCTCTGCCTCCCGAGTGCTGGGATTAAAGGTGTGCGCCACCACCGCCCAGCCTGAGAATTTCTCATCTTTTAAGAATGAAAAGGAGCAGTTGGGGCAGGGGCTGGAGAAACCACTCAGCGGTTAAGAGTACAGGCTGCTCTTCCTGAGGACCTAGGGTCAATTCCCAGCACCAACATGGCAGCTCACAACTGCCTGTAACTCCAGTTCCAGGGTATCTGGCACCCTCACACAGACATACAGGTGGGCAAAACACCAGTGCTCATAAAATAAAAATAAAATCTAAAGAAAAGAAAAAAGGAACAGATGGACATGGTGGCATGCATCTCTAATCCCAGCAGTCTGGAGACAGAGGGAGGCAGATGATCTCTGAGTTCCAGGCTAGCCTGGTCTACATATCTTTTCAGGACAGCCGGGGCTAAACAGAGAAACCCTGTATCAGAAAAACTAAAAATAAAACAAAATCCTGGGAGTGGGGCTTAGGGATCAAGAATGCAAAGGAACTGATACATTTTATACTGAAAATTGTCAAATTAAAAGATTTGGACTGTAGAGGTGGACAGTGGTTAAGAGTACTAGCTACTCTTTACAGAGAATCTAGGTTTGATTCCCAGGACGTACATGGTGTCTCACAGCTGTAACACCAGTTCCAGGAGATATAACACCCTTTTCTGGCCTCCACTGGGACTGCATACAAGTAGTGCACTTTCATACATGAACACTCTTAAAAGTACTTAAAACAATTAATACAAACACAGACTAGAGACTGTCTACACTTCTCAGAGTCCTCTTTTAGTCTGGAGATGAATCAGTGCCAAAAGCTCTGACAACCTGTCCCCACCAGCTTGTCTACTGTACAGACCAAGCATCTCCTGCTCCTCTCTCCCTGTCATTGCGGTCTATAGAGAAAGTGTACCTAGTGACTGTTGGGTGTGTGAGTTGGAGCCATTTACTGACAGCCTCCTTAAAGTTTCACCCCCAGAGGGAGCCGAGACTCGGAGAGTGATAGAGAAGCTGGCCCGTTTTGTGGCGGAAGGAGGTCCTGAGCTAGAGAAAGTAGCTATGGAGGACTACAAGGATAACCCTGCCTTCACGTGAGTACCAGTACTAGTGCCATGCTGCTCACACATTTGCTGTGGTCATATATACAAGGGTGGAAACCTGTCTGGAGCTTGGGATAGAACCCAGGGCCTCTTGTGTGCTAAGCAAGAGCTCTACCACTGAACCACACCCCAGCTCCAAAGGAGATTATTGTTGTTGTTTGGAAGGGAGTGCTGAGGGTAGTCTCCCAGGGTCTCACTCTGCTGCTGAGCTGCACCCAACCTTGGGCACTTTCTATATGCCCTCCTGAGGGCTCTGCATTTGAGCCTCAGCTTCATCCACCACTGAAACTCATTTCCAATGTTCCAAATCCCCTTTCCAGATTTTTACATGATAAGAATAGCAGGGAATTCCTGTACTACAGAAAGAAGGTAGCTGAGATCAGGAAGGAAGCCCAAAAGCCACAGGCAGCTGCTCAGAAAGGTAAGTGGTTGGAGGAGGAAGAAAAAGAGCACTGTGGGATGTGGCAGACAAAACCTGTGCCCTCATGGGCAGTGGGAGTTGCTCTTGGGATGCGTCAACACACCTGCTGGTCCCCAGGCCCAGCTGAATTCTGAGTACCAGGATTGGCTCTAGATGTAGGACTGTGACATGTCAGGTGCCTAATGGGGGCTGGGGTTCTGTCCAGATGCTCATTAGAACATGGAAATGGGCCAAGGGAACATTCCATTGTCTTTCTGATAAATTCTGGTTAGCTTTAGCTTTGTGTGCGCCCAAGCAGGTAGACTGGAGACAAACAGCAGGAGATGGATGGGATGGGCTTCTGGGTCAGGGCTCTGGTGGACAGCAGGAGTCTGATGTGTGGAAACATGTTTGAATCACTTCAGACTTCTGTTTTGTCCTCCCGAGGAAAGGAGGGTGAGCCTCCCAGGGCCCTGTACTTTTGGGGTGGGGTGGGATTGTATAGTTGTGATATTTCTCTGGTTTTGGTCCCTATAATAATCTGATTCCCGTTTGCCTGTCTCTCTTTGCACTGTTCCTAAGACAAGCCCCACTCGCTCCTGCGGGGCTCTTTAGCAGGAGTTAGGCTGTTGGGTGTGGTGAGTTGAGCTCAGTACTGACAGCCTGCTTAAAGTTTCACCCCCAGAGGACGAAGAGGCCAAGAACCTTGCAGAAAAGTTAGCCAGGTTCATAGCAGACGGGGGTCCTGAGGTGGAGACCATCGCCCTCCAGAACAACCGCGAGAATCAGGCCTTCAGGTAAGGCTCTGTGTGCACATGCAGACAGTAGACACGTTGGGGAGGGTTTGTACTGGCTGATGTCACTGTGCCTATTCGTCGTGGCTAGGAAGGCATCATGGAATCTTTGGTGTGTTGGCAGCGGATCCTGATACTTCCACTGGCTAGGAAGCAGAGAGCACTTGGGTCAGGGGCCAGACTGTGGTGGACACTTCTGAAGGCTCCTTCCAGAGTATCACCACTTAAAGGGACCAGGTGTTCAGAACGTTAACCTGTGGTGGATGTTTTAAAGTCAGCTCCTTAGAAAGGCTCACCTTGGCCATGGCCCAGGCAGGTGAAGGTACAGGACTCCATGTGTAAGGATTTCTTTTTTTTCCTTTATGTTTTTTATTTTGAGACAAGGTCTTACTATTGTACCCTTGGCTGTCCTGGAACTCACTGTGTAGACCAGGCTAGCCTGGAACTCAAGAGATTCTCCTGACTGTTCCTCCTGAGTGCTAGGATTAAAGGTGTGCACCACTACACCAGGCTAGGTTGGGAGTTTCTGACTCCAGAGCTCATGGGTATGTTTTTGAGTGGTATCTGAGAAGGCATACTGGTCACCTTCTCCAGTGTGTCTTACAGACAATCTAGCATTTACCTTGTTCTGTGACAGATGGCATTTGCTGGCTGGGGACAGGATGGGTTCATGGCTCACAAAGTTTTATATTGGATGTGTTCTTTTATGATGAGGGGGCAACAGGGAACAGGAGTCTCGAGGTGTGAGGAGTGAGAACTAAAGAGGGCTGGATGCTAGTGGACCTGCCTATGAGCTGATACACAAGCCTGAGGTTTAGATTCATTGTGCCATCTGCTCTGTGGTCTGGATGGCAGTATGCTGTGGAGCTGAAAGGAGCCAGCAGGCTCTAGCTCTGCAGCAAGGACTGCCCTGGAGTTCCTTCTCCTCAGTCTACTACTGAGATAGGTGTACACCACCACACACAATCTTTTTTAAAAAGTTATCTATTGAGCTCATTTGAATGAGAACTCACTGACTTTCATGTTCTGTTTTCTTTGGAAGTCTGTCTGGCACAAGACAACTGGGCAGAGTGGTAGGAATTTATTCGGAGCTCCTGCCTCTCAGGAGGTTGATGTCCAGTCCCACCCACCCAGCTTTTCACTGAGGTAAAATTGGCTCAGGTGTTACTGCCTGGCTCTTTGCCTGAAGGATCTGCCTCAGGATAACTTATTGACACTGGGCTGAAAGTGTGTGGGTACCTGGGATGTGGGGTGGCTGACAAGAGACTATTCCCACTCTCATCCCTGTGACTCCTCAGACCAGGGAAGGAATGGGGATTTGTTGTCTGGCACTCACAAGGTATGTGAGTTCACATGACACTGATAGTTCAGTCTCACTTGCTGTCTTAGCTTTGTTTCTAGCTGCCATGAAAAAGTTCCCTCAGCAAAGCAAGCAAAGGGAGAAGGGTTATTTTGGTTCTTAGTTCCAGGTTACAGTCTTTTATGGTGAGAGGTGGCAGTAACTTAAAGTAGCTAGTCACAGCCACAGTCGAGCACAAAGAATAAATACACACTTGCCAGTGCTCAGCCTACTTTTTCTGCTCTCTTATACAGCTTAAGACCCTAATATAATAGGCAGCTCTCCCCATCTCAATTACCATAGTCAAGATAACCCTTCATAGACATGCTCACAGGTCATCCTGATCCAGACAGTCCCTCATTGAGCCTCCCTTCCCAAATTCTAGATTGTGTCCAGTTGATAATGAAAACTAATCATCACATTTGATTAAATGTGAAGTGACCATGAAGCCCAGACTTGCCAGTTAAGACAGATGGCACTTCCCTGCATTCCTGTCTTAGAGGGTTTGCCCATCACTACTGGTCCCTGATGTGGCCAGCATACCTTGTACATCCTGTAGCCTGGCTAAATACTTTGTAGCCTCAGTGATGGCACACCTTTAATCCCAGAACTTTGGGGGCAGAGGCAGGCAGATATCTCTGTGAGTTTGAGGCCAGCCTGGTCTAGAGGGTTCCAGGACAGCCAGGCTACACTGAGAAACCCTGTCTTCAAAAACAAAAAATGCTTTGAAAGTTGGACGTGGTGGTGCAAGCCTTTATTTCCAACACTTAGAAGGACAGAGGCAGGTGAATCTGTGAGTTTAGGCTAGCCATGGCTACAGAATGAGACCCTATCTCAAACAAAGGAAAAGACCCCTTTATGTCAGGAAGCCAAAGGCATATTCTTTGGGCAACCCAACACATTGCTAAGCTGTGCCCCAGAAAACATGTCAGATATGTCATGTGAAGTGATGATACAGCAGTAACAAACCAGCATTCAGGAGGCTGAGGTAGGAGGATCACTGGTGAGTTCAAAGTCAGCCTCGGCTATATAACAAGGATCTATCTCATAAAACAGAAATGTCAGTTATGATCTAGCGTTCAACCTCAAAGACTAATGTCTGCACAGTTGCTGAAAGGCAGCAGGCCTCTTCTATGTGAGCCAGTTTCTGGCATGCTCTGTTCAGTTTTTGGTTTTTGGTGCTTTCTTTCTTTCTTTTTTTTTTTTTCGAGACAGGGTTTCTCTGTAGCTTTGGAGCCTGTCCTGGAACTAGCTCTTGTAGACCAGGCTGGCCTCGAACTCACAGACATCCGCCTGCTTCTGCCTCCCGAGTGCTGGGATTAAAGGCATGCGCCACCACCGCCCAGCTATTTTTTTTGGTTTTTTGAGACAAGGTTTCTCTGTATAATAGCCCTGACTGGACTGGAACTTACTCCGTAGACTAGACTGGCCTGTGACTCATAGAGATCCATCTGCCTCTACCTCCAGAGTGCTGGGATTAAAGGTGCCACCACACTCAGATCAAATGCTGAGTTCTTAGGGACAAGAAAATTGAGGCAAGATGCCTGGTTTAAGAAAAACAGCCCAAATATTGTAATAGTGTCTTTGTCTATTTCATGATGCTGTCAGTGTTCCTTAGGCTTGGTGGCTTATAGAGAAGAAGGTGGTTTGATTGACTCTTCATTCTGTAATCCATGGTATGAGCAAAAGCCAAAGAGAATGGGAGGTTGCTTACTTGGTGTTTGGTGTGATTTTGGTTTTTGTTCTTTGAGACAAGATTTCTCTGTGTAACAGCTCTGGTTGTCTTGGAACTCGCTCTATAGACCAGGCTGGCCTTGAACTCACTGCCTGTTTCCTGAGTGCTGGGATTAAAGGCGTGTGCCATCACAACCTGTCAGGTTTTTTGTTTGTAGTTTGTACGTGTGTGTATTTTGCATGTATGGATGACGATATATCACTTGCATGCCTAGTACCTGCAGAGTCTAAAGAGGGATTTAGGTCTCCTGGAACTGGAGTTATAAGAGTTGTGAGGCATTATGTGGATTCTGGGGACTGAATCCAAGTCCTCTGGAACTGCAGCCAGTGCTCTTAATGGCTGAGCCGTCTTTCTAGCCCAGAGTTCAGAGTACATTTTGTACTGCAAGGACAGCTTCCACTGTCTCTCAGCTGACCTTGAACTCTCAATTGTCCTATCTCAGCCTCTCAAGTCCTGGGATCCTAGGTGTGTACTCTGTGTGTGTGTGTGTGTGTGTGTGTGTGTGTGTGTGTGTGTGTGTGTGTGTGTGNGAGAGAGAGAGAGAGAGAGAGAGAGAGAGAGACACTTTGTGTCTCTGGCTTATCTAAAACCACTGCCTTTAGACTTAGAAATCCTTTTACATTTGCCTCCCAAGTGCAAGAATTAAATGCCACAATTTTGTCTCTTACTTTAAAAAAAATGTTTTTTAATTTTATAAGTGTTCTGCCTGCATGTGTATATGTTTACCACATGATGAAGGCCAGAAGGGGATGTCTGATCCCATGGAACTAGAGCTATATACAGTTGTGAGCTGCCATGGGGGTGCTGGGAACTGAACCCTAGTCTTGCTTAAGAGAAGCCAGTGCTTTTTAATCCCTGAGCCATCTCTCCAGCCCTTGTTTCTTTTATTAATGGCCCTTTTTTTGTGTGTGTGGTTTTTTTGAAATGGTTTCTCTGTAACTTTGGAGCCTGTCCTGGAACTAGCTCTTGTAGACCAGGCTGGCCTTGAACTCACAGACATCCGCCTGCCTTTGCCTGGGATTAAAGTGCTGGGATTAAAGGCAGTGCGCCACCACCGCCATCCGGCCACATGGTCATTCTTATACAGTAAGGAGAGACCACCCGGTTGGCAGTTAGCAGACCTCTTCTAGCTTCCCCAGGCCCCATGTGGACACAGGCTGAGTCTGTAGGACTTTGTGAGAGGTTCTTGCTTATGCAGAAGGCAGCTTCAGTATCTGACGTGCTGCTGTTAGCTCCTGTGTCCTCTGATGCACCACTAAGCATTTTGCAAGCCACATGGTGAAAATATTCTAAGACACACTGCCTCAGTGCCATGTGTACAGACTACAGTCCTTCCCTGAACAGGACAGGGCTTCCCTGAACAGGACAGGGCAGCTTCGCTTCCATTGTTTGAGTCAGTTGGAGCTGTTTTCTGCCCTCAGAAGGGTATGCATAGGCTCTCTACAAATGTACAGTATTTATGGGAGAGACTGAGCATCTGAGCACAGAGAGATAGGTAGCAGCAGGCCTCAGGCAGGCCCTGGGGGACCAGGGCCCACAGCTCTCTTGTGAAGTACAGCCCTACTGGGGCCAACCTCCAGGTTCATGGACGCAGGTCCAGGTCCTCAATCCAGGACCAAGTCCCTTGTACTGTGTGTATGTTTAGCTGAGTCTTTCTTGGTATTTGCCACATGAAACTGGGAACACTGGGTCAAGTCATTCCATTCTTTCCTGTCAGAGAAGCAGGCACTGGAGAAGAGCTGAGGTTTTTGTTGCCTCAGTCCTTCTATATTCCCATATGGCTCAGGAGAAAGGGTGAGCTTTCTGCCTTCAGCTTTCGGGGAATGAGTACTTCTGTCCCCGAGCCACTTACTTACCTTCAAGATGGGGCTGGAACCCAGAACCTGTGACCTCCTTCACTGTCAGCCCACAGGGTGCAATGGAGATATGGCTGAATTTGAAGGAGGGGTACCCAAGGTCTTCCAACAGCTCAGAATTTTCTGATGTAAGGTCACTGGTGAGCTGGGGATATTCTGAGGGTGCCTATCACATCCCAGCATGAGCCTCTTTTACTGAAGGGGACCTGATAGAGGCTTGCAGTACTGGACAGTGACTCCAGCAACCCTTACTGCAGATAACCTGCTCTGCTCTAACCCCAGTAAGGAAGGCCAGTTCTCAACCCAGCTGTGTTGCCTACTTTCCTTTGCAGTTTTCTCTATGATCCCAACAGCCAGGGGTACAGATACTACCGGCAAAAGCTGGAGGAATTTCGGAAAGCCAAGGCAGGCTCTGCGGGCTCCCTCCCTGCTCCTGCTCCTAACCCCAGCTTACGGCGCAAATCTGCTCCTGAAACCCTGTCAGGAGCTGTGCCCCCCAACACTGCCTGCCCCACTCCAGTGGCCCCAGCACCTGCCATCAACCCCACTCCATCCATCCCCGGGAAGCCCAACACATCAGCTACTGTGAAGAGGAAGCGGAAGAGTCGATGGGGGCCTGAAGAGGACAAAGTGGAACTGCCACCTGCCGAACTGGCACAGAGGGACATAGATGCCTCGCCTTCACCTCTGTCAGGTGGGCCACCCTGTCTTGTTGGTTCTAGGGGTCATTTCAGAGCCTGGGCCACAATTTTACTCCCTCCTGTGACTGGATGCTCTGGGCTATTTGTTTATAGACATGCATGTAGTAAGAGGCTGCTAGTTCATTTCCTTACCGCCCGACAGCTCAGACCCGAAATAACCACACAGAAACTGTATTAATTATATCACTGCTTGGACCATTAACTCTTGACTTTTTATTGGTTAACTCTTACATGTCAATTTAACCCATTTCTGTTAATCTGTGTATTGCCCTGTAGCTGTGGCTTACTGGGTAAAGTTCCAGCACCTGTCTCCAGTGGGGCTCCATGGCTTCTCACTGACTCAGCTTTATTTCTCCCAGCATTCAGTAGTTTTCCCTGCCTAGCTCTACTCTACTCTGCGCAGGCCCAAGACAGTTCTTTATTAATCAATGATAATCACAGCATACAGAGGGGAATTTCACATCACACACATGCAACCAGAATTGGCCCTGAGTCTCCAGTGGGAATTGGGTTCAGGACCCACACAAACACCAAAGCCCTGTCACTATCGGTGCCCCTTTTGTGGACTGGCATAACTTAGAGCCAGGCTTGGTGGCATAGCCCTATTATCCTGGCACTCAGAAAGCTACATCAGGGCAATTGCAAGTTCCAGGCCAACCCTCTCTCAAAACATATGTGTACATACATGCATGCATACATACATCATCCTGGTAAGTGAAATAGTCTCACTGTGTTTCTTGATTGGGGAACAATGTTTTGAGATATTCCCATGTAACTGAGGATAACCAGACCCTTATCCTCTACCTCCTAGATGCCAGGATGGTGTATTCTACCATGCTTGGCAAAGTGTAGTGAGTATTGTCTTCCTACCGGCGTATGTGTAGAGTGAGGAAGTAGGGTTGAGGGCTATAAAGGGCTGGCTATGATAGCACATACTTAAATCCCACCTTTCAGGAGGCAAAGACAAGTGAATCTCTTGAGTTTGAGGCCAGCTTGGTCCACAAGTTCTACATCGTAATGATTGATGTGTCCCTGACAAAAACAAAAAGAGACTTTAGAGGACCTAATAAGTTAATAATGATAAATGATATATATGTTTTTTGATGCTGAGTGTCAAACCCAGGGCCTTCAGCATGCTGGGCTGCCTCTGAACCCAGCCCTCTAAGCTCTGAGATGATGGGTATAAACCACTATGACTAGCTTCCATTCTTTTTGTTTTTTCACATTTGCTTATTTTTATTTTATGTGCTTGGGTGTTTGCCTGCATGTATGTCTATACACTACATGTATATGGTACCCACAGAGACCAGAAGAAGGTATTGGGTCCCTTGGACTGCAGTTGTAGGTGATTGGGAACAATCATGTGGGTACTGGGAATCAAACCCAGGTCCTGGAAGGTCAACCAGTGTTGTTCTTCTTTTTTTTTTTTTTTAAATATTTAGTTATTTAGGAGCTGGAGAGATGGCTCAGCGGTTAAGAGGACCCGGGTTCAATTCCCAGCACCCACATGGTAGCTCACAACTGTCTGAAAGGGATTTGACACCTTCACACCAATGCACATAAAAATAAAGTTAAGCCGGGCAGTGGTGGCGCACCCCTTTAATCCCAGCACTCGTTAGGCAGAGGCAGGCGGATCTTTGTGAGTTCAAGACCAGCCTGGTCTATAAGAGCTAGTTCCAGGACAGGCTCCAAAGCCACAGAGAAACCCTGTCTCAAAAAACTAATTAATTAATTAATTAAACCATAAAAATATTTTTAAAACAATATTTGTTTATTTATTTATTTATTTATTGTGTATACAATATTCTGTCTGCATGTATGTCTGCAGGCCAGAAGAGGGCACCAGACCTCATTACAGATGGTTGTGAGTCATCTTGTGGTTGCTGGGAATTGAACTCAGGACCTTTGAAAGAGCAGGCAATGCTCTTAACCTCTGAGCCATCTCTCCAGCCCTCAGCCAGTGTTCTTAACTGCTGAACCATCTTTCCAGCTCTCCATTCTTTTTTGAGATAAAGTCTGATGTAACCAAAGCTGGTCTCAAATCTTTATACTGTGATCAAGGTTGACTGAACTTCTGATCCTCCTGCCTCTACCTCACAGTGCTGGTATGATGTATTTGCCACTGTGACTGGAGTGGGTTTCTGTCTGTGAGACTGTCTTCTACAGATACCAAGTCTGACATCTCTTTGCACTGGTCTACAAGAGTTCCAGGACAGGCTCCAAAGCTACATTGAAGCCCTGTCTCAAAAACAAACAAACAATTCTACTGCCCCTGCCTCCTGAGTAGTGGGGTTAAAGGTGTGTTTCACTGCCTCCCATTTCTCTTTCTTAACTAATCACTCTGGTTAGGACCTATGTACCATGTGGCATAAGAAACGGTAGAAGCAGGCATCTTCATCTTCTTCATCAGCTTACCAGGAAAGCTTTCTGTCTGTTGCCACTGCATACACATGATGTGCTTTTTGTTTTGTATGTCTGTGCATTCTCTGGATTGGCTCCTCACCAGCATACTGGACAGCTGTCCACTGCCACCACTCCAGCTTCAGCTCTCTATTGATGTTTTGTGTAGGTGCTGTTCCCATTGTTAGAAATGCCATCTTCAGGGTTGGGGTGTGGCCCAGCAGTGGGAACTTGCCTGTCAATCATTGCAAGTCCTAGGCTCCATCCACAGATGCACATTATACTCTGTTACTGCAAGATGCTTTTTCCCTTCTAGTGTTGTCAATTTTTGCTTAATGTATTTTGGAGGCTTTCTTTTTTAAATGTGTGTATGGATGTTTTAAATATATGTCTGTACACCATATGCTTGCCTGGTACCCTCAGAGCCTAAAAGAGGGTAGCAGGTGTTTGTGAGCCACTGTGTAGATTAGATGCTGTGAACTGAACCCTGGGTGGGAAGAGTAGCCAGTGCCATCTCTCCAGCCCTGTATATTTGTTGATGATGTTTTGAGTCAGTAAGGGTCGCACTCTATAGCTCTGGTTGGTTTGGAAGTCTCTAGGTAGACCAGGCTGCCCTTGAGCTCAGTTGTGTTGGCCTCTGCCTCCAGAGTGCTGGGATAAAAGGTGTGCACCACCAAAAGTGTATCAAGGCAGGAATGTGAAAGCCATAGGATAACCCAATACAGTTGGCTCTCTTCTTCCATTATGTGTGTCCTGGAATTGGAACTTGGGTCATCACACTTAGGGATGGGTACATTTATAATTGTGCCTTCTCTGTGAGGAGTGCCTCAGCATGTCTCTTGACTTCTTACTTACACAGGTCTTACCCGGAGCTCTAGCACCATCTAGCTCTCAGTTACTATCTCCTGGCCATATCTGTTTCCACCCTGTTTGTGTCCATGATTTGTAGTCACGCTCTACACAAGGTCACACAGATAATATTATTTTCTGTCCTAGACTTTGAAGCGCATGACTTATGTTTTTGTTATAGAAAGTTCAGGAAATTCTCTGTGTCTGTGCTGCTGGGGTTCTAGTTAAGAAGTGCCAATGTGTTCAAGTGTACTTCCCACTTTCTCTTCTATCAGGTTCAGTGTGGCTGGCTTTATGTTGAGGTCTTTGATCCATTTGGACTTGAGTTTTGTGCATGGTGATAGATATGGGTCCATTTTCATTCTTCTACATGTTGATATCCAGTT
>JAQHUG010000550.1:21288-56522 GCA_028555095.1 Dicrostonyx torquatus | reverse complement strand
ATTTTCTCAAAGAACCAGCTCTTTGTCTCATTGATTCTTTCTTTGTATTGTTTTCTTTGTTTCTATTTTGTTGATTTCAGCTCTCAATTTGATTATTTCCTGCCATCTAGTTCTCTTAGGTGAGTTTGCTTCTTTTTGCTCTAAAGTTTTCAAATATTATCTTAATTCACTAGTGTGGGAGTTTTTCAGCATCTTTATGTAGGCGTTTATTGCTATGAACTTGCCTCAACACTGCTTTCATTGTGTCCCTTAAATTTGGGTATGTTGTGTGGTCATTTTCATTGAATTTTAGGAAGTCTTTAATTTCTCCCTTTATTTTTTCCTTGACCCATTGATGATTCAGGTGAACATTGTTTAATTTCCATGTGTTTGTTAGTTTTCTGGAATTAGTATTGCTATTGATTTCTAGTTTTAAACTATGGTGATCTGATTAGGTACATTGGGTTATTCCAATTTTTTTGTATTTGTTGAGGTTTGTTTTGTTACCGAGTATGTAGTCAATTTTTGAGAAGGTTCCATGAAGTGCTGAGGAGAAGGTATATTCTTTTCTGTTTGGATGGAATGTTCTATAGATGTCTGTTAAGTCCATTTGAGTCATAACATCTGTTAGTTCTCTTATTTCTCTGTTCATTTTCTGTCTAGTTGACCTCTCCAGTGGTGAGAGGGGAGTGTTAGTGTGTGGAGTTTAATATATGATTTAAGCTTTAGAAGTGTTTCTTTGATATATGAGGGTGCCCTTGTATTTGGGGCATAGATGTTCAGTATTGAAATTTCCTCTTGATGGATTTTTTTCCTGTGACTAATATGAAATGTCTTTCTTTGTCTCTTTTGACAAAGACTTTAGCTTGAAGTCTATTTTGTTATATATTAGGATGGCTACACCCGCTTGTTTCTTAGGTCCATTTGATTGGTATATTTTTTCCCAACCCTTTACTCTGAGACAGTGCTGTCTTTGAGGTTGAGATGTGTTTCTTGTATGCAGAAGAAGGATGGATTCTGTTTACATATCTAATCTGTTAGCCTGTGCCTTTTTATAGGTGAGTTGAGTCAGTTTATATTAAGGGATATTAATGACCAGTGATTGCTATCTCCTGTTAATTTGGTTTTCATCGTTGGTGATGTTAATTTGTGCGTTTTTTTCTTCGGGATTTGCTGTAATGAGATCATCAATTGTCTGTGTTTTTGTTAGTGTAGCCATCTTCCTTAGTTTGAAGTTTTCCTTCTAGTATTTTGTGTAGGGCTCGATTTGTGGCTAGGTAGTGGTGAAATCTAGTTTTGTCGTAGAATATTTTGTTTTGTCTTTCTATGGTGATCGACAGTTTTGCTGGGTATAGTAGTCTGGGCTGGCATCCATGGTCTCTTAATGTCTGCATAATGCTTGACCATGACCTTCTTGCTTTCATTGTCTCCATTGAGAAGTCAGGTGTAATTCTGATAGGTCTACCTTTATATGTTACTTGTCCTTTTTCCTTTGCAGCTCTTAGTATTCTTTCTTTACTCTGTATGTTTAGTATTTTGATTATTATGTGGTGAAAAGACTTTTTTTTGATCCAATCTATTTGGTGCTCTGTAAGCTTCTTGAATCTTCATTTGTTCATCTTCTGTTGTTCATACTTGCTTTTATGGTTCCTGATCTTTTTCTCATGATTTCTGTTTCTATAATGCCTTTGGCTTGAGTTTTTTTTTTATTGCTTCTATTTCAGTTTTCAAGTCCTGAATAGTTTTTTTTTTATATGTTTGATTTCTTTTTCTTGGTTTTCTTTAAGTGATTTGCTGATGTCTTCCAATTTTTTGTTTGTCTTTTCCTCAATTTCTTTAAGGGAATTTCTCATTTCATCTTTAAGAATTTCTAACTTTCTCTTTTTTAAAAAAAATATTTTTATGGTTTATTTAACTTTATGTGCATTGGTGTGAAGGTGTCAGATTCCCCCGGATCTGGATTTTCAGATAGTTGTGAGCTGCCATGTGGGTGCTGGGAATTGAACCCAGGCCCTCTGGAAGAGCAGTGAATGCTCTTAAACACCGAGCCATCTCTCCAGCCCCTAACTTTCTCTTGAAGTTATTTTTTAGTTCATTTTCTTCTGGTTCAATCATATTTGGTTGTTCAGGCCTTGCTGTTGTAGGGTCTTTAGGTTTTACTAGTGTTGTGTAGCGTGTGATCTTACCTTTTCTACTTATCTTTTCCTCTAATAGATGTGGTTGGGCTGTCTGAGATTTTGTTGAATAATCTTCTAGGTGCCAGTGAATCCAAAGCTCAGATGGTTGTTCCTCATGGTACAGTCAGTGCCACAGTTCTAGTTACCCCATTGGTTACTTTGTGTTCGTGGAGGTAGCTCAGTGCTCCTGTGCTTTACTCTGCTCCCTTGCAGTTTGCTGTCTCAGGCCTACTTTGGCCTAGGTTGCCGGCTTTGCCCTGTTTCTGTAAATCCTGGTCTCGATCCCCTCCTGCAAAAGTCCCTGGCTTGGAGTTGGACCTGTTCTGGTGGAGAGCGCTGACTCTGGGTCAGGTTGCTGGCTCAATCCTGATCCACCAATGTTCCAGGACTGGGTTTGCTCCTGGCTTCTGCTCCGGAGGCATTTTCTTAGTTCAGATTTCCTTCTCGGATGACTCTAGCCAACACAGCCCACAGGAAAGACTGCTCTCCTGGTCCCTGTGGGTGAGCATCCTGCCTAGCTCTGAGGGCTAGTCTCCAGTCCCAGAGTCTTCTGGTCTTAGGTCAAAGAAAAAAACTTCTGAGTTTCAGTACAGTGCCAGGCGAGAGCTAAGAAACAGCCTTCACTCAGGGAGAAGTGCTTCTGCTGGCTTCAGAGAATCCAGAGCCCTGAAGATGAAGGCACCCAAGCTGTAGTCCAGAGTAGGCTGAGGTTCACATCCCAGTGTATCATGTTGTATTATCTCTGTCTGGGAGGACTTACTGCCTGTCATTGGTAGAATGGCCAGAGAAAAAGGGAGTCTCTTCTCAGCTTCATGGGTCCCCACATTCCCGTGTACCCCTTCCTATAAGCTCTCAAACAAAGATCAAGGGCGCACTGGGAGCCTAAGAGCCAAGTGTAGATTGTGTGATGGGGGTGACATGCAAGTGTGTGTGTGCATGTTTGCATATACTTGCCTGTTGCTGAGGGTGAAACCCAGGGCTTCGTTTATGTTGGTCAAACACTGCCCCTGAACCACATTCATCCCTAATGGCAGTGCCCCAGCCGTGATGACTTTTTTTTCCCAAGATAGGGTTTCTCTGTATTGCCTTGGCTGTCCTGGAACTCTCTTTGTAGACCAGTCCGGCCTCAAATTCACAGAGATCCACTTGTATCTGCCTCCCGAGTGCTAGGATTAAAGGTGTGTGCCACCACACCCAGTGCCTTGCTGACTTTTGTGGACTCATCCCTATCCATTAACCTAAAGGGATCTGTGTGTTTTGCAAGCATGTGAGGACATGGTTTCCATTCCCAGAGGTGTTTGATGACTTCTGTCAACCATATGCGCACCTTCACCATGAATCAGTACAGCTCCAGTCAAGTTCTAAGATACGTTAAATTAAATGTGCATAGCTTTGAGGATAGCTGGCTGTCTTCCCCAAGGAAGCTGGGGGAGCCATATGGCAGATACTAATGGCAGACCCAGTCCAGTGGGCATCTATACCAGATAGCATATAGACAATGCACAGAGCTCAGCTTCTCTGTGTTATTTGCCAGGCCCCTTAGCTGTGTGGTATTGAGTGAGGACTCAGGGGCCAAGTTTCTATTATGGGATATGGGACATTCTCTGATCCCTGGTGTCAACATTTGTGGCTAAGGGACTCTGAAACCTTCCTGGAGTAGACCTTTCTAAAGTGATGAACATCCAATGCACATGACAGCCTCCACCACAGTGGAGCCTCTCCAGGTCATCTAGGACAGGAGGCCCTTGAGCCCTGCCTGGGGTATCGTGGACAGGGTTGACACCAGGTACAAGGCTGCTACTTTCTTAGTCCTCTCTGTTTTCTCCTCTAGTTCAGGATCTCAAGGGGCTTGGTTATGAGAAGGGGAAACCTGTGGGCCTGGTGGGTGTCACAGAACTGTCTGATGCACAGAAGAAGCAGCTGAAGGAGCAACAGGAGGTAAGGCTACAGGTGGGACACTCAGCTCTGCATCATGATGCAGGGCCTCTTGTGTGAGTGCTGCCTGAGGAGTCCCTGACAGACAGGTCCCAGAACCAGCATTAGGCAGTGCCCCGGTCTCTGGACTGGACTTTGTAGAACGGTCTTCATTTGCTCTCCCTTTCCCTAACTCCCTCCAGAATCTTGGACAGGGTATCCTACTACGCAGGTCAGGTGGGATCAGAGCCCCAGAGCCCCCAGCCCTGCCTTGACATAGACTGTAGCACTTGCTCTGTCACTGAGGTCTCCACTCCCCATGCTGTGATGTGGATGCTTCAGGTTGCAGCTCTTATCCTGCCCTGCTTTCCTGGACAAGGAGACATCCTCCCAAAGCCCCTGCCTGTCCTCTCCACAGATGCAGCAGATGTATGACATGATTATGCAGCACAAGCGCGCCATGCAGGACATGCAGCTGCTGTGGGAGAAGGCACTACAGCAACACCAGCATGGCTATGACAGTGATGAGGAGGTGGACAGCGAACTGGGAACCTGGGAGCACCAGCTGCGGCGCATGGAGATGGACAAGACACGGGGTGTGCGGGGCATGAGGGATGGGAGAATCCCATTCATTTGCACCACCTGACCATGACACATGGTCCAGAGATGGACCTCTGTTTTCTCGTTGAGGGGGGAGAGCTTCCATGAGCAATCAGTGGTCTTTGTGTGGAACACTAGGCAAGGTTGCGAATCAACAGAGGGCAGCATTGATATCGCCTACCACTTTATCCCTCACCGTTCATATTCCCCTCTTCTCTGGGCAGAGTGGGCAGAGCAGCTAACACAGATGGGTCGGGGCAAGCACTTCATCGGTGACTTCCTGCCCCCTGACGAGCTAGAGAAGTTCATGGAGACCTTCAAGGCCCTGAAGGTGAGTCCTGGGCTCAGGCCTGGGGAAGCTGATGGAAAGGCACCTAGCCTTCCTGTGCCATGAAAAACAGTGCATTTCCCAGCCACAGGGAAATCATACCTCCAGAGGTCCCCATTCACCTCCAAAGTAGAGGGAATTTTTCTTTTTTCAAGACAGGGTCTTGCCTGTTATAAAAAATTAAAAATGCAGCCGGGCGGTGGTGGCACACGCCTTTAATCCCAGCACTCGGGAGGCAGAGGCAGGCGGATCTCTGTGAGTTGGAGACCAGCCTGGTCTACAAGAACTAGTTCCAGGACAGGCTCCAAAGCCACAGAGAAACCCTGTCTCCAAAAACTAAAAAAAAAAAAAAAAAAAAAAAACTAAAAATGCTGCAGGACCCCCGGCAGCAGTAGGCAGCTGTAGGTCCCCAAGCAGTGGTAACAGGCCATGTGGCGGCAGGCAGCGGGCCCTAAGAGCAGCCAGTCCCCATAGGTGGCTGGTCCCAGGCAGGGAGACACGTGGCGGGCGGGCGGGCGGGAGCCAGAGACATGGATAGACACGCCATGTAGATTTAAATTAAACGTTTATTAGGGTTATGGAGGGGAAAGGGGAGAAAAAGAGAGACAGAGGAGAGACAGACAGAAGTGGGGGGGGGGAGATGTGGGGAGAGAGAGAGACCGAACCTGCCTCTCCCTAGAGGAAGACAGGAAAGAGAGAGCTCTCAGGTGGGAAGCTGAAGATCAGCCTGCCTCAGCGGATGGGGGAGGGACTGGGCGTGACTTTTCTCTTAAAGTGCCAGAACCACAACATTGCCAGGTGACAGCACAAAGGCAGAGGCAGAGGCAGGTGAATCTCTGGGTTTGAAACCAGCTTGGTCTACAGAGTTTCCAGGATAGTCAAAGCTACACAGAGAAACCCTATCTGGGGGGGTGGGGGGGACGGTCTTGCAATGCAGTCCTGACTCTGTAGACCAGGCTGGCCTTGATCTTTTGTGATCCTGCCTCTGCCACCCAAGTGCTGGGGGGGCACCGCCTTGTATGTTGCTCCTACTGTGGTGGTCTCAAGAACCAGTGCGTTCTCTTTGTTTTCCATAGCCAAGTCTGTTTAGCATTTTATATGACAGATTGTCCTCAAGCTGGGTATTCAGAACAGATTGTTTTTAGAACATGAGCTATTCTTTACTAATAAACTGTTAATATCCCAATGGGACTGTGTCAATGTCACTTTGCTCCTGTTGACTTGATTGCCAGGAAGTCCCTTGAAGATAGCAAGACGAAGAGCTTGATCTGTTTCAGTGGTGTCTGCCACTGGTGGGAGTGAGGCACATGGGTGGTTCCAGTCTGGTCACAGCTAAGAGCTGGTTAGGGCCCAGCTACAGATAGCTGTAGTCCCCATGGCAGGCAACTTCCTCTCTTCTGTTGCAGGAGGGCCGAGAGCCAGACTACTCAGAGTACAAGGAGTTCAAGCTCACGGTGGAGAACATTGGCTACCAGATGCTCATGAAGATGGGCTGGAAGGAGGGCGAGGGGCTGGGCACTGAGGGCCAAGGCATCAAGAACCCAGTGAACAAGTGAGTGCAGCCAGGGGGTTGGGAGCATACGGATGTACACTTAGGGTCCTAGAGATTAGTGAGCACTGTCTCAGGTGTGAAGTCTTAATACTGTGCGTGACCTCAAGGCTGGCTGACCCAAGTCTGAGTGGATCTAGGACCTCTCTCCCAGGGATGCCGAGCCCTGCTACTAGTCCCCACCCCAGTACCCTGTAGTCCTTTCCTCTCTGGGCCCTATTTATAACTGCTCGTTGTCCACAGGGGTGCCACCACAGTTGATGGAGCGGGTTTTGGCATTGACCGGCCAGCTGAGCTTTCCAAGGAGGATGATGAGTATGAGGCCTTCCGCAAGAGGATGATGCTGGCCTACCGCTTCCGGCCCAACCCCCTGGTGTGTGCCTCCTTGACTCCTCCTGCCCTAACTCACTGGAAGGTTCTGGAGGGGGACCTGCAGTTTCCCACTAACACTATCACTTTTGATCTTTTTGGCCTCCTACAGAACAACCCCAGACGACCCTACTACTGAATACTCTGAAAACAAAAAGTCTACTTTCAGATCAGCTATCCTGGGACTGTGGAATGTTGTGGCATCCATCTCTGCCCGTTCTGTTGTTACAAGTGTTGTGCTGTGTATTAAATTTCCAGTGCTCTCCTGCCCAGCATCTTGTTCCCTGCTGTTTCCGGGGATCCCTTTTGTCCTTCCTCTAGCCCCAGTGGGACATGGTTGAGGCCAGCCAGTTGGTGAGGACTTTACCCCAGGCAGGGGAAAAAGAGGCCTCCAAGCACTTCCTAATGTGTGCATGGGTTGGTGTTTCCTGGGCACAGCTGGGGTGGGGATGGGGACTTGTCACAGAGACTGTCTCATACCAGAAGCTAGTACAAGAGTCTTTGAAAAGCCAGAACTTGTGCTCACTACAAAGTTACAAGGCCTTTGCATGAGCAAGAGCCCAGCTGGTGGCCTCCTCATGTCAGTCCCTTGGGTTTCATCCTGTTCATGTTGCCCCTGATCTGCTCACACCTCCACTTGTTCAGAGTCCTTGTCACAGCTGCCTTTTATCTTCACTTAACCTCTCCAGCCTCCTTTACCACCACACCTCACCTGGCCTAGCCTTCCTGCTGCCCAACAGCTCTCCAGAATCCGGGACGACTACCATGGGGAGTGTGTCCCCACCTGTCATGCTCCAGGACCTCTTGTGGGAATGACACCCCAAAGCCCAAAGCTTCATGCCCAGAATGTTCACATTTGCCTGTGGTCACTTCAAGAAAACTCTCAAATCCAAGTTTAGTGATGATCATGCTGTATCCAAGTACACATGGCTCCTCTGAGTGAGCACCCATTCTCTGCACAGCCATGGCTGTCCTGGAGCTCGCTCCGTAGACCAGCCTGGCCTGTAACTCACAGACACCTGCCTCTGCCTGGTGCCGTGATGCTCTCCTGATCCACAGGGTGGGTGACAGTGGTCTGAAACTATGAGGAGCTTAAAACGATACTCGTTGCTGGCGCACGCTTTTAATCCCAGCACTCGGGAGGCAGAGGGATAGCTGTGAGTTCGAGGCCAGCCTGGTCCACAGAGCAAGTTTCAGGACAGACACTGAAGCTACACAGAAACCGTTTCTCGGGGGCGGGGGGAGTCCCCGCTGCAGGGCAGAGGTGACATTTGCCTTGCCTTTAATACCAGCACTTGGAAGGCAGAAGCGAGCAGATCTTGAGGCCAGCCTGGTCTACAAATAGAGTTCCAGGACGCCAAAGGCTACACAGAAAGTCTGTCTTGAAAAATAGAAAAATAAAGGGGAGAGGGGTCCCTTTCAGTTGGGGAGATGTTCATGGCATAGCAGTGCTTGATGCTTAAGCATGAGGACCTGAGTTCTAATCCCAGAGCCATACAGAAAGCCAGATATGACTAGCACTGCAGGGAACAGAAATGGGAGAATGGAAGCTGAGCACCAGTTTAGCTGAAATCTGTGCTTTAAGTGAGGAGAGTAATAGAGCATGACACCCAGCATCATGCATATGCACACACATAGAGCGGGCTGGGGAGATGATGGCTCAAAGGGTAAAGGTGCTAGTTGACCTTCCTAGCAAAATGAGTAATGATGTCCTTTGATCTTCACTCAGAAACTTGGACCATGCTTATCATTCCTATCTTATGCACACACAAAAAGTGCTCAGTTAATCCTAGCACTCAGGAGTCAGAGGCAGGTGGATCTTTGAGTTCAAAGCCAGGCCTCTCAGAGTTACTTTGGTGAAACCCTTTCTCGAAAATGAACAAAAACCTTATCTGGAGCCATGATTCAGTGATTAAGAGCATTGATTGCTCTTGCAGAAGATCCAAGTCCCAGTATACACACAGAGGGTCACAGTTGTCATTAACTTCAATTCCAAGCAATTAAATGTTCTCTTTGGCGTCATTCATGGCCACTATAGGCACATGGGCACAAAGAAAAATACCCATACACAAAATTTTAAAATTTGAAACCTTTAAAGTGTCCCTAAGACTAGGAAAAGGCTCAGTGGTTAAGATCATTTGCTGCATGAGGGTAAAAGTTAAAATTCCAGAACACAACTCGATTCATTTGAGTTCCTGGGGCATGGAGGATGATGAGACTTGCTGATTTCCAGCCTAGCCAAGAAAACAAGCCTCGTGTTCATTGACAGACGTTTTACCTCCAAGGAGTAAGTGGAGAGTGATGCCCACATGCACACAGACACATTCTTTAATTGGAAAGGGAATGTCATCCATGTTCAGGTTATGATATCAGTGTGTCAGGTCTAAGACGGTGCAGAAAGCTGACACGAGGGTCCACGCTTGTAAGAGCTCTCTGTGCAAACTTGAGGACCCGAATTCAAATTCCCACTCTTCGCGAGTTGTCGAAGATGGCAACAGGAGGGAGGATCGCCTTTTGCTGGCACGGCCACAGCAGAACAGTAGCTATGAAGGGAGTAGGTTGGGGGACAGGTGGCTGTTATAGACTCCGGTGAGGGGGAGCAGTTCAGCTGCTCTAGAGAATTTGATCTGGAGGTGGGGCTAAAAGTTGAGGTAAGGGGAGTGCCTACAGCCGTGCTACCGTTGAGAGTGGGGAGGGGCGTGGCTACGGCTGTGCAATCGCTGAAAGGACTCGTGGGGGCGTGCCCCACATGTTGGCCAGGCGAGCAGGCGGATGGGTGGCGTCTGGGATAAGCGTGCGGTGACCTTTGCGCGGGGCAGGTCCCTGGCACCCAAGAGCTGAGACTCGCTGCGGTTGCCGAGCCAAGCGTCCCAGAGGCCGCGCCGGGGTCGGGGCGCCGCTGCCATGGACATCCCGCCGCTAGCCGGCAAGACCGCAGCGATGTCGCTCGGCGCCCTTCCACTGTCCTATGCGCTCAACCAAGTCTCTGCGTTCTCACAGTGCGTTTCGTCCGCGAGGACCACCGGGCTAGAGGAAGGATGAGGGGTGGTGGAGCCCGGGAAGGTGGGAGCTGGGTCTGGGAGGCGGCCATGCAAGCAGAGATTCCCCTCCCGCTGCGCGCTGAGGCAGGGGGATGCAGTGGTGAGGTTCTGTGGAAAAGTGATATGAAAGCTTAATGTTTGGGACGTTTATGAGTATTCCAGGGATGCACCCCGCGCAGGTTCCAAAGTCGCCTAGGGTCAAAGTTTTGCTCTAGATAAAGCTCTACTGACCCAGCTCTCCTGGCACGCGTGCCCTCTTCCATCGCCTCTGTCTCAGGCTTAGAATAACTTTCTTCTACACGAAGTGACCACCCCGTCCCTGTGTTTTATCTCTAGATAGACCCTGGAGGTCCAGCAAGTCCCTCACTCCAAAGTTCAGCGGACCCAAATGATGGGATAGAAAGAGTTTAGCCATAGCCGGGCAGCAATCCCTGTCTTCTGGGAATCTGAGTGAGCCAAGTGCACTCTGGAAAACTCGGTTCCTTCCTCTGGCTAGGTTTCACTATAGACATAGGCAAGGATCACAAGTTCTGTTAGGTAAAACCAGACTGAGGTTCATGAAATGTGGGCCTGGGTAGTGCAGGAGAATTGAACAAAACCTTGCTGTGTGACACTAGACGGTGGATTCCCCTCTCTGGGTTTCAGTTTGTTTGTTCAGGTATGTTAAGGGAAGTCCAGAGACCTGGCTTCTGTTGTTATCTTCGCAACTAGCTGACCTGTCTTATCAGGTTGGTGGGGTAGATCTGGGCAAGGATAGGGTGGAGCAGATGAAGGCATCTGGACTTTAGCTGGAAGGAACTGGGCAAATCCAAATGAATGAATGTCAGCTAAGGATGGAATTACTGGAATTAACAGAAAGGGATAGTGAAATCAGGGAGGGCTTCCAGGGGGAGCAATATATACTGGGTCTTGAAGGATGAGTAGGAGTTTGTCAAGTAAAAATCCTAAGCAAGAAGCCACTGATGGGGAAGGCAAGTTTCATTCTCCTTTGCTGGTGCTTCCTGAATAACTCCTCCAAGAGGTCTCACCCAAGCATGGTGTCCCTTGGTGCCCCCCACAGGCCCCTGTGCGCAGTGCTGATGAGTGCGCTGATACTGGGTCTGCTCTTCATGGCCATATACAGTCTGTCTCACAGGGAGATCACCTATGACCCTCTCTATGCTGGTGAGTCACTGGGAGACGGTGGGAAATGGGGCCAACCAAGGTTCTCCATCAGTCTTTGAAGGATTCCCATTCAACTGTAGAACTCAGAGGGCCTGGAACACCGTTAGATTGGAGAACTTCACAAGACCTCCTCTTTCAGAACTGGAACTCCAGAGAGAACCAATTATGTCTCACTTAGTCCCATCAGACTAGGCCCTCTTCAGCACTCATGTAATCCGGGCTGACCATGAACTTGATCTTCCTACCTCCACTCCCCACCCCCCAGTGCTGAGTTCAGCTCCAGACTAGGGACTTCTGAGACCTTGGCTGTGCTTCCTCCATCACATATGTAGAATGACCTGGGCCTGGAGGCTTGCCTGGTGTCCTCACCCTGGACCTGAGGTTGCAAGTCCACTTTTTTTTTTTTTTTTTTTTTTTGGTTTTTTGAGACAGGGTTTCGCTGTAGTTTTTAGAGCCTGTCCTGGAACTAGCTCTTGTAGACCAGGCTGGCCTCGAACTCACAGAGATCCAAGATCCGCCTGCCTCTGCCTCCCAAGTGCTGGGATTAAAGGCATGTGCCACCGCCACCTGGCGCAAGTCCACTTTTAAGCTGAACTAAAAGCTAGGTACAGTGTTGCAGGCCTGTGATCCGAGCACTTGGGAGGCTGCAGCAGAAGGATTGACATTTGTGCTACAGACTCAGACCTTACGTCAAAAGAACAGAACCTGGGGTTGCACAGGCCCAAATTGCCTCTGTGTTGGCCTTAAGCACATGCACACTTGGTCAGCCCCACACATCTACTCCTCCCACTCTCCCCAGTCTTTGTGCTCTTCTCCTTCACCTCGGTGGTGGACCTCGTTATTGCACTCCAAGAAGATGGCTACATGGTGGGCTTTATGGATTTCTACACCAAGGAGGTAGGTGGTGGCTAACAAGACTGAGGTGGCTGGAGGTGGTCCTGGCCCCACCATGCATGCTCCTGAGTTCCATTCCTGCCCACAGGGTGAGCCCTACCTACGCACAGCACATGGCATTTTCATCTGCTACTGGGATGGTACTGTGCACTACCTACTCTATCTGGCCATGGCTGGTGCCATCCGCAAAAGGTGAGGTGAGACAGGAGACTAGGAATCCAGGAGGAAGTTATTCCTCAGGTGGGTCCCAGGTCACCCATGGATGGCTAAAAGATGTTTCCAGAGACTGTTAACAGCTGTGACTGCATGGAGACCCACATCTTCTGGACCACTGGTACCATTCCCAGTGCCTTTTTTTTTTAAAGATTTTATTTTTTTATTATGTATAGTGTTCTGTCTGCATGTATGCCTGAGGGCCAGAAGAGGACGCCAGATCTCATTACATATGGTTGTGAGCCACCATGTGGTTGCTGGGAATTGAACTCAGGACCTCTGGAAGAGCAGCCAGTGCTCTTAACCTCTGAGCCATCTCTCCAGCCCATTGAAAATCTGAATCTGCCTGTCCTGGAACTAGCTCTTGTAGACCAGGCTGGCCTAGAACTCATAGAGATCCACCTGCCTCTGCCTCCCGAGTGCTGGGATTACAGGCGTGTGCAACCGCCCGGCTCATTCCCAGTGCTTACTGTCTTTGTGTGAGGTGCCATCCTAGCA
This sequence comes from Dicrostonyx torquatus, assembly GCA_028555095.1. Classification (NCBI taxonomy): domain Eukaryota; kingdom Metazoa; phylum Chordata; class Mammalia; order Rodentia; family Cricetidae; genus Dicrostonyx; species Dicrostonyx torquatus. Next base: position 43,796 of record JAQHUG010000550.1, on the reverse strand, counting down.
CATACTGAGCATGATCAAGACCCATAAATAAATAAAGCCCAAGAAGAACCCAGCTGAAGAGCCAAGGTGGCCTCTGGGCCCTAACAGGGGCTTGAGATTGAGGGTTAGTGGCCACAGCGACCCCTCTATCACTTCCCAGGAAAAGGTACCGGAACCTTGGGCTCTACTGGCTGGGGTCCTTCGCCATGAGCCTCCTGGTGTTCCTCCCAGGAAACATCCTTGGTAAGAACACAGCTTCTGAGACTCCACCCCTCCACATGTCTGAAGACCCAATAACCTTGTGTCTTAGCCAGCAGCCAAGACCCCCTGTAACCCCTTTCCTTAGGGAAGTGAAGGGGTGATGGCATTAATCCTACCTCTTCAGGCTATGGGCCCATGATGTCAAGGGTTTCCCAGAATGTTCTTTACACAGGAAGAGAGTTTTAGGGTGGGTCCTGGGGGCAGAGTGAAAGCTTGTTAAGTAGGTCTTTGGAGGTAGGGCAGGGTAACAAGTTCCAGTGTTGAAATGGCTCAGTACATGCTAAGCAAGGAGACATATTTGATGGAAAACGAAGATGTCCTCACAAGTGTTAGGTCTGTGTTTAGGCTAAACTCAGCCAGGCTAGGGCGCAAGGAGCATCCTGGGGAGCCATGAAGAGCTTGAGCAAGGACAGTGTAACTCAAGACGTCCAGGTGGGGCTCCTGAGTGACTCAGTTGCCATTAGGAGGTCTTCCCAAGTCATATGCTCTCCATCCTGGCAGGTAAATACAGTTCAGAGATCAGACCTGCCTTCTTCCTCGCCATCCTCTACATGCTGGTCCCATGCTGGGCTGGTGTGAAGATCTTCAGCCAGTCCCATGCATCAATCTCCTACACCCCCAACATGGTGAGTGCCTCACCGTACACAGTTTGTGAAAGACTTTGAATCAAAGGCTTTGTGTCAAGCCAGGTAATGGTGGTCTGCCTATCATGCCAGCACTGAGGAGACTGAGACAGAATTGCTATGAGTTCAAGGTCAGCACGGGTTTTATGGTAAGACTGTTTCAAAACTCCAAGGAATCAGACATGGCTCAACACTGGCCTAGAATCCCCCCAGTGAGGGGCTAGGCTTTGGCTCAGAGGTAGAACACTTACTCAGCCTGTACAAGACTTAGCTTCAATCCTCAGCTCAAGACGAAATGACTGTCTACTTGGGAGAGCCTCCTTGGTTCTCAGAACATAGGGAAGCATTTACTGAGCATCTGCCAGACTCCAAGCCTCTCTGGCTAGCTCTGGCTTTCTCTCACATGGGCCAGGTACAGGAGGAGCAAAAAAAAGGCCTCCTACAGCGCCCAGCTGACCTGATGTTCGTCATATACCTTGTCCTTGCTGCGTTCTTCACTCTCTTCCGGGGCCTGGTGAGTCTGCCTTGGCTGCCTCCCTCCTTCACTTCCAGACTCCCTTCTCAGCCTTCTTCTCCCAAATTTATTTCCTTATTCATTGCCAAAAGGACAGACACATTCTTCTATCTGATACTCAAGAAAGTCCCCCACTGTCTGACCTGAAGTTTCCATGACAAATGCCTGTTCCCCAGAACCTCTTCTCAGCTCTCTTATTGTGAATTCATAACCAAAGGGAGAGAACTAGGGAGGGCTGAGAGGAACCAGAGTGGCTGGTGGGCTTGGCTTGAGAGCTGGAGTGGGGAGGAGCCTTGCGAGAGGTTTGAGATGAATGGTGGTTATCTGTGTGTCTTAGGTGGTACTTGACTGCCCCACAGATGCCTGCTTCATCTATATTTACCAATATGAGCCATACCTGCGGGACCCTGTGGCCTACCCAAAGTTGCAGGTAAGAGGATATGTGGGAGGAGAAAGCTGTGGTCCTGCCCAAGCATCTTTGACACAGTTACCTGAAACCCATGCCAGCCAGGCAGATGCACATGTAGACTTCAGGTATGGCAGGATCCAAGTGCTCAAGATATGGCTTGGCTGTGCCTTCTTGGCAAGGCTTGCTATCGTGTCCCAGAAGCACACGGGAGCTTCATCCACATCCTTGGAAATGCTAGGATTTAAGAATGTGTCTCATAGAGGCTCTGAGTAGCCCTGCTTGAATAGCATGCCCTGTCAATCATACTAGTCTCGGAAATGGGTGTTGGAATTTGCTAGGCCAGAGTTCTGCACCATGTGGGCAGCTAAGTGTGTGTGACAGGTGAGGAGCCCCGTGTGGAGCCCCCAGCATGAGTTCTCACGGCTTTGTCTCCCTAGATGCTGATGTATTTGTTCTATGCTCTACCTTTCTACTGTCTGGCTGCCTATGCCCTCATTTTCCCCGGCTGCTCCTGGCTGCCAGACTGGGCCTTGGTGTTTGCCGGAGCCATTGGCCAGGTAAGGGGTGGGGTAGTGATGGTGGAGCCCAAGCCCAGTGAACCAGAATCCCCTGGTCTGAAGGAGACAGCTGGATGTATATAACCCCTAGTACACAAGTAGCTGGGAGCCCCTAGTCAGAGCTAGGAAGAATCATGCTGGGATATGGCTCCATGGTCCATGCTTGCCTAGCATGGACAAGCACATAGCTTCTATCTCCCTGGCACTGGAAACAAGCAAACAAACTAACTAATGAGCCGGGCAGGGTGGCTCCACGCCTTTAATCCCAGCACTCAGGAGGCAGAGACAGGCGGATCTCTGTGAGTTCAAAGCCAGTCTGGTCTACAGAGCTAGTTCCAGGACAGCCAGGGCTGTTAAACAGAGAAACCCTGTCTCAAAAAAACAAAACAAAACAAAACAAAATGTAACTAACAGAAACCTGGAGGGAAGGAGTGACAGGGGCTGAGAGCACTTGCAGAGTGAAAAGACTGGATGTTGAAGACTTTGAACTCCAGGCTCTAGGCATATGAAGGGAGGCCCGGAGCAGGAGGCCGGAAGCCATGAAAGCTGTTTGAACACTGGAGGGCTCAGAGCTATTTCTGGGGTTTTGGTAGGAAGAGAAAATGCCTAGAACCAGCCAAGGCAGGGGGCCCAGGAAGTCTCTGTGAGTTGATTACATTTGTGAAGAGGAAGAATGGGATCCAAGTCAGAGGCAGGGATGTTTGTTGCTAAACAGTTGTTTTTTGGGGGAGGGAAGACGTGGCAATGGGTGGTGGCCTGAGGGTGCTGGCCTAACCTGTCCTCCTTCCTGTGTCCTTGACAGGCACAGTTCTCACACATGGGTGCCTCCATGCACCTGCGCACACCCTTCACCTACCGCGTGCCTGAGGACACCTGGACCACCTTCTTTCTAAGCAACATGCTGTTTGCACTGGGTCCGCACCTGCTGGCTTTCCGCTGCCTGCGGTGGCCTGCCTTCTTCATGCAGTCACCACCCTTGGAGCCCCAGGGCCAAGGCAAGAAGCAGCAGTGAGAGCATGTGCACTTCTCTGCTGGGACCTCTGTGCAGCAGGCCTTGCCCTGCAAGGATAGGTTGGCCCTTTTAAAACCGGATGGACATCTGGGAGAATTGCAATCCAGGACAGAAAGGAGTGCAGGAGACCCATGACAAGATGTTCTTGCTATGTCACTGTACTCCCAAAGCCACAAAGATTCTAATGCCCTCTCCTGGAATTTACCCTTCATCTCCCCATCCTTTTAATAAAAACCCTTTTGATGTCCTGGACATCATGGCCTGAGTGTTTTAGGGAGCTGGAGCAAGGGACCATCTTCTTATACCCATGAGGAGGGGGTGAGACACTCACAGCCACAGAGAGGCCAGTGCTGCGGGAGATTAAGCCCTCTTGCTTTCAGCCAATGGCTTCTAAGATACCCGCCCAATGTGGGGCATGGTTTTCATTTTAAAAAGTGCCGCAGCAGCTCTCCGAGCTAACTTGCTTCCGGCTTCCATGCTGACTGCTAGACTCAGTTTCCTGTTTGCGACCAGAAGAATGGGTTTGTCTCCAGCACTACATTAGCGTGTAGTGCACACCTAGTGTAGTGTAGAGCTTCATGAAGCTCTGCGGAGGTAGAGGCAGGACCACCAGGAGGACAAGATCGCCTTTGGCCGAATAGCAAATTGGACACCAACCTGGACGACATTCTCACATCTCCACACATAAAAGGGTCAGGGACAATATGTCAGTCAATAAAGTGCATAAGGACCCTAGTTCAAATCCCCCAACACGTGCGCAAAAGCAAGCGGCTGTGGAAGTAGCCAGCACTGGGGTAAGGGAGTGAAGAAAGATTCTGCAGAGCCGGCAAGCTCCAGGTTGACGGTAGTGTGCATGCCTTTAATCGATACACAGTGAGCTCCAGGTTGTTTCAAACAAACAGATAAAAGGCAGAGCGGGAGGAAGACACCAAATGTTGACCTCTGAGCTACACTCGCTTGAACTCTCACACACCACACATAGAGAGAGTACAGCATAACCAAATGAGGGCATGTTAGGCATCCAGTGAATTCCAGACTGCTGCCACTGAGCTCCACAGTCTAGCCTGAGACCGGAAGTGAAAATTCTGACCCAAGGTCATACCTAGGGACTGGGCTCCAGTCTAACGGGGCTCACTTTTCAGGGCAACTGAAGTATGGAGTGTAAACTGAGGCCTGTGAGACTCCTCCCCTGGCCAAGATAGTCCTCACGGCTGGGAGGTCGCGATAGGTCAGGGTCACTATCACCATGTTCCCAGTTCAGCGCTGCCCGCCCCACTCCCGGCGCGGTGAGCACGCGCTGCCCCTTTAATGCCCCAAGTCCTCCTCCCCTTGCAGGCAAACGCCTGGACCGCACGGGTCCGCGGGACCGGCAGTCCAGAACGTTGTGCGCGTGCGCAGTTGGAAGCGCACTGGCGGCTCTGCGGGGGCCGCGACCAGGATGGTGAGTGCAGCGGTGCACCGGGTTCCCGAACTCGCCTTTGTCTCTCCCCCCCCACCTCCTGCCTTTCTTCACCCTCTATTGTTTTTCTCTTGCCTCTTCTTTCTTTCTTTGGCACTTTCTCCCTCTCTACCTCCCTTAATGTCTATCGCTTATTTTAGAGGAGGAGAAGGGAAAGTGCTCACTTTTTCTTTTTCCCTATCTCTCCCCACCAAGTCTCTCCTTCTTCTGCCTCTGAGTCTCTGTCTTTGTTTGCATCTCTGTTTCTGCGTCTTTCTCTGGGTCTCCGTCTCTCCGTCTCTGTCTCTACGTTTGTCTCTGAGTCTCCGTCTCTGCATGTCTCTCTCCTGTTGTCTCTCCCGGCCTGACTCAGTAGTCCAATGTTCCCCTCCTCCCGCGTCTGTCCCGCTGTCCCCAGCCCCCGCTCACGCTGCCCAGCTTGCTGCAGTCTCCTGGCGCGCTGATAACCTTGCGGGCCCCTGTGAGAGCTGCGCTCCGGTAGCGCGGGTGGGGACCTGGGGAAGGGCGAGAGTAGTCACCTGACGCTCGGACAGCTCCAAGGTTGAGACCCTTTGGGGAGGGAAAAACGAGCTGCGGAGGGTCGCAGCTCCTGGACGCAGCTCCTGTGCCCACAGGCGTGCGCTCCGGCGGCCCTCGGTCGCCACGCGCTCTGGGCCGTCGCCTGGGGACTCCTGCTGTTGGTCCTCGTGCCTGCCGGGGCGCAGCGTGGCAGAAAGAAAGTCGTGCACGTGCTGGGTGAGTCTGGGCGCAGCTCTGGTTCCCCGCCCTCTACCCCCCACCCCCGCCACGACTGTGGCTCAGAGCGAACGACCGGGGTGGGGTAGGGTGGCGGGTTGTGGTGGTCCCTAACACTCAGTTTCTTCGGAGCTCCTTTCCTGTCCTGGGCCTGCATCACTTCTTTGGGTCCCTCCCTACCGCACCTTTGACCTTTGATTGGTCGCCCCACAGAGGGCGAGTCCGGCTCCGTGGTAGTGCAGACGGCGCCCGGGCAGGTGGTGAGCCACCGCGGTGGCACCATCGTCTTACCCTGCCGTTACCATTACGAGGCGGCCGCTCACGACCACGACGGCGTCCGCCTCAAGTGGACGAAGGTGGTAGACCCTTTGGCCTTCACCGATGTCTTCGTGGCTCTGGGTACCCAGCACAGAGCCTTTGGTCCCTACCGAGGGCGAGCCGAGCTGCAGAACGACGGGCCCGGGGACGCCTCCCTGGTCCTCCGAAATGTCACCCTGCAGGACTATGGACGCTACGAGTGTGAGGTCACCAATGAGCTAGAGGATGACGCCGGCGTAGTCAAGCTGGACCTGGAAGGTGACCTAAGAGTGGGCAGACGAGAAAGGGGGGCAGTGTGGGATAAACCGAATCAAGTTGGCACGGTAGACATTTTACTAGGCAGGGGAATAGTTCGCTTAAAAATATTTATTACAGCTTTTATTGATATGTATATGTCTGAATGTGTGCGCCCTTGGTCAAGGCATCCTGCCTCAGATCTCCTGGAGCTGGAGTTGCAGGTGGTTGTGTACTGCCTGAGGTCGATGTGGGAAAACTCTCATCATTCTTTGAAAGAGAAGTAAGAATCCTCCCTTCCCCCTTTCGAAGCAGGGTCTCATTGTGTAGACCTGGCTGTCTTGGAACCCACTCTGTAGACCAGGCTGGCTTCGAACTCACAGAGACCCGCTTGCCTCTGCCTTCTGAGTACTGGGATTAAAGGCCTTCAGAAAGTGTTTTAACTGCTAAGCCATCTCTCTCTCCTGCCCTAGCTCTAAGATTAGGACAGGGCTTCATGGAGCCCAAGTTGGCTTTGAACTCATGATCTTCAAAGAAAAGTTTATTGAATTCGTGTTGTGTGTGTGCATATGGGTGTGTGTCTACCATGGTGCTTGCACGGAGGTCACAAACAACTTACACACGGATTCTTTCCTTCTGCCCATAGGTCCTGGGATAGTGCTCAAATCCCTTTACCCTCTGAGCCATTTTGCTGGTCTCTCTGAATATTTTAACAGTGGTTAAATCATAGTAGCTGGCTTCCTTAGATACTTTCTGTCTGCTAGCTGCTTAGCTGAAGGGCTCTCTGGAGCTTCTCATTTAATTCCTCCCAATACCCTAGGTAGATAGCTATTAGCCAGGAGGTGAGCTCTGTTTGCAGGAGACTGGGCATCTGTGAATCTAGGAAGCAGCAAGTTCTGAGTCGTCACACTGAAGTTGCAACAGAAGCACTTTAAATATAAATACCACCAAACCTAAGGCACTCAACACCCTGCCTAACTTTTCAGGAGCTAGTGTGGAGGAATTCAGTGCCAGGAACAGGCATTTACAGCCCCGTGGTCCCTTTGGGAAGGATTCAGTTTTGTTGGATTATCAGAACATCAGGATTGAGGAGGGTTAAGAATTGAGTTTATCGGGTGGTGGTGGCGCACGCCTTTAACCCCAGCACTTGGGAGGTAGAGGCAGGTGGATCTCTGTGAGTTCAAGGCCAGCCTGGTCTACCAAGCTAGTTCTAGGAAAGCCAGGACCACACAGAAAAACCCTGTCTGGAAAAGCCAAAAACCAATAACCAAAACAGAACAAAAAACAAAAACAAACAAGAAATTGAGTTTTGAGCCGGGCAGTGGTGGCGCACGCCTTTAATCCCAGCACTCAGGAGGCAGAGGCAGGTGGATCTCTGTGAGTTCGAGACCAGCCTGGTCTACAAGAGCTAGTTCCAGGACAGGCTACAAAGCCACAGAGAAACCCGGTCTCGAAAAGGAAGTTGAGTTTTAAAGGATGAATAGGGAAGGTAGAAAAGGGTAGAAGAACCTGAGCAAAGGTCTCCGACCACAGACGAGGAGCAGGCATGATTAGTATGTTAAGGAGGAGGGACAAGTCCCAAGCGTAAATATAAGGATGTGTGTGAGCTGTCCAGAGGTGTGGCCAGATCCGAGGGCCAGAGAGAAGAATGAACTGGAAGGTTCTTGTTCATGTAAGGTGCATGAGAAAGTGGGGTACCCTGATAGGTTCCCATTTGTTTCCATCCAGGCGTGGTCTTCCCCTATCACCCTCGTGGAGGCCGCTACAAGATGAGTTTTGTGGAAGCACAGCGAGCTTGCGCTGAACAGGATGGCATTCTGGCATCAGCCGAGCAGCTGCAAGAAGCCTGGCGCGATGGCCTGGACTGGTGCAATGCAGGATGGCTGCGTGATGGCTCTGTGCAGTATCCAGTGAGCCAGGCCCGGGAGCCCTGTGGCGGGGCAGGGACCACTGGGGCTGGTGAAGGCACCAATGGGGGCGTGCGCAACTATGGGTATCGCCATAACGCTGAGGAACGCTATGATGCATTCTGCTTCACGTCCAACCTCCCTGGTGAGTTAAGCCTTTCTCTGGTAAAAGCTTAAGTCCCGATACCCGCCCCAAGATTTTAGGCCCACTTCTCTGAAGTGAGGCTCCACCCATAAATACGTAGGTTTCACGGACCCACCCCCACCCCGCCCCCAGGGAATCTTTTTCTCTTTCCTCCTAAGCATTATGCCCTCTCCCTGGGACAAGGCACACCCCTCAAGTTCAAATGAACTCGAGGGACACCTGAAGGGACACCTGCCTTACATGCACAGGCTCTGACCCATGGAGGGTAGCCTCAATCCTGAGTGCATAGGTTCAGCCCCTAGAAGGAAGTTCGCCCAAGCGCATATGCCCTATATGCCCTGCCCCCTAAAAGAAAAGAAAATACACCCCGAGAGCATAGTCTCCAACTCCTTGGTGAAGACTGGCCCTAACCACTGAGCCATAGGGCCTGGCAGATGGAGGGAAGTTTGTCTCAGAAACAGACTCTTGTTTGTACATAGGCCCCATCCCTAAGGGAACAGGCTCTTGAGTGAAGACTCCTTCCCCCGTACACGCACAATAGGCTCCGCCCAAGGAGAGAGGCCCATTTCAAGCACATAGTCCCCGACCCCGACCCCTAGAGAAAGGCCTGTCGGAAATGCATAGGACCTGCCCCGTGGTTGGAGGTCCATTTCAAGAGTTTAGACCTTGCGCCCAAGAACACAGATCCTCCGCCTAATGACATAGGCTCGGTCCACTGGCGAAAACCTTCCTAAGTGGCCTGAGATCGCCCTCAGGAACATAGGCCCCGCCTCCAGGGTCTCGACCCCACCCCTACGTAGTCAGGCCCCGCCCCCTCCGCCTTGCCCTGAGCTACTAGGAAGAAGACTTTCCAGAGCTGCCACAGGGGGGCAGTAAAATGCCACATGGCACCGGCGTCGCACTGGCAGAAGTCAATGGCAGGGAATGGGACGGACCCGGAGCTGGGAGCCTCAGGCTTCAGCCCTGAGGGCCCAGCCCCGGCCTGGTGCTGACACGCCCCCGGGTCCCGCAGGCCGCGTGTTCTTCCTGAAGCCTCTACGGCCGGTGGCCTTGGCCGGGGCAGCTCGCGCTTGCGCGGCACGCGGTGCGACGGTGGCCAAGGTCGGACAGCTGTTCGCCGCGTGGAAGCTGCAGCTGTTGGACCGCTGCACTGCCGGCTGGCTGGCCGATGGCAGCGCGCGCTACCCCATCGTGAATCCGCGAACTCGCTGCGGGGGCCCCCGGCCGGGCGTACGCAGCCTCGGTTTCCCCGACGCCTCACGACGTCTCTTCGGCGTCTACTGCTACCGCGCTCCAGGTGCCCCAGACCCGGCTCCAGGAGGCTGGGGCTGGGGCTGGGAGGGCGGAGGAGGCTGGGCAGGAGGGTCGAGGGACCCGGCTGCCTGGACCCCGCTGCGTGTTTAGGACTGCGAGGATGGGCGTTTGGGGATGTTGGTGGCTGATCCAGGGGCCCTGCACACCCCGTGGAGACAGACTACATACCAGAGAACCCTTGAACACGTCACACCCCCGTGGTGTGCTGAACTACCTGCGCTCTTAGGACACGGACCACACCTCCTGAAGTCTCCTTGCTAAGCGGACCACACCTCCTGAGGTCTCCTTGCTAAGCGACCTACCCTGCAGTGCCCCGCAAGCTGACACACCTGTTGAGGTCCTTGTTCGCTGACTGTGCCGCTCTCCGAGATATCCTGATAGTGGCCTAGCCCATTTTTCTGCATAGTGGATGTTCTTCTATCTTCGCGACTTTGTCTGGAAGAGCCTCGCTCCCCGCCCCCAACCACCAAGCTCTCAGTAGACCAACAGGACCCCATGGTTTCCTAAAATCCTTTCTGTGGCCTCCTGGAAAATAGTCCCTGTCAGTCACCTGGAGGCTGGACCCCCAGGATTAACTGGAGACTGGCCACCCAAACCCTCTGCCTTTCTCAGGAGCTGGAAAGCTGGTCTTAGATAGTCAACTGTCCACTGATTTTTCCTCAATACTTGGTGAAGAAACAGAAAACTATGAGTCAAAAGGTGGCCACGCCCTGTGCCGGCATGTGACACAGGGGCTGGGTATTCCCGCTCTTCCAGAGAGTCTATTTAACTTTCTAAGGTAACATGCCTTGTCCCCAGTCACTATGGAAGAGAGTCCCAACACCTCTGGCTTCATGGGAGAATGTCCCCAGCTGGCTCCCAGGAACAGTGGCCATGCCTACGTCTCAGGCATTTCTCTGGCCAGAGATTAGATTCTCCTGAATGTCCCTTCGCAGACTCCTTAGAGCTGTCACCAAAGACATCATTTCCTCAAACCTGAACCCCCTGAAAATCTCACTTGCAATAGAGACACGCTGCTCGGCTTCTTGAGATGACCGAAGTCACTAGTGCATCTTTATCTGTCCTCTCACCCCTTACACTCGGTTCCACACTCTTCCTTTCTTTCTGGCCTAGAGCCCAGACACCTACCATTCCATTTCCGGATATCCCCATCCTGATGGACCACTATGGAGACTGTTTTCCCCACTGAGTCCTCAGGGTGACCCAGCATTCATTTCTCTAGGTCTCTCCATGGAAACAAGCTGCCCCATTCCCAAGGTGCACCTCCTGCTCTTAGCGGTCTGAGTTCCTCCCTGAGACAGCTTGAACCTCACAGCTGTTGCCATGGAGACCAAACTCTGGTGTCCAAGAACACCTGTCCCTCCAAGGTTTTCCCTCCAGGGTCCTGTCCTGCTCAGCTGTCGCCATGGAGACCGTCAATGTCTCCATGACAACTGACCTGCAAGTCTCAGGAACTTATTGCCAAGGGCAGAGTTCTAATTGGAGCTGCCTGCTGTGTTCCTCAGGGGCCTGACAAATGTCCCTTCTTCAGATGGGCCCAGACAGAGCTCTGCTTCTGGAGCAGCTGCCTGCCACAGTTCATTTGCATGCTAACTCTGCAGCAGGCAGCAGCTGAGCATAAGCCACTACTGAACCCCTCCAGCATTTTAAATCATCACCCTGTAGGTAAGAAAAGAGACTGTAGCTCCGCACAGGGTCAGAGCTTTCCTTCCCTGGAGATCAAGGAGGATGGAATGTTCCTGAAACCACCAATTCAGTTTCTGAGGGACCATGTGTGTTCAAGGGTCAGGACCAACATCCAAAGACTGTATAGTCAGAGCCATCCCAGACGCAGGAGTTCCCAGCTCTGAGGTGCTGCTTGGAGTAGCAAGTGCCCTTGCCAGCACCCTCCTGCCTGCCCCATTCTGCAAAACCCACCTTTGAGTCTGGAAGCTGGGTGACTGTGGGCTCAAGCCGTACATTTTGTTGTAAAATGTTTGACCAAGTGACAGAACTTGTCCAGGCTGTTTCTTCTCTGGACCAGAATTGCTCGGGGGTCACACAGAGCAGCCTGCAGCCCCGTGTTCAATAAACCTTTGTTCCTTTTGATGACTGAGAAACATGGCTGCCGTGCTCCTCTGTCTCAGTGTAGTGGGCTTCTCAGGCTGGGCTGGGAAGCAGCTCCCTCCTTCAATGCCCAACCGCCCGATGCTGAAACACAGAACAGTTTACCAGGTATCAGGATCAGGGCCCCATGAAATACCTCCTCAAGTGCACAGTGGGATGTGTGTAATTTTAAAAATGGATCCAGCTAGGATCTAGTTATAGAATTTAGGTAGCCATCTGTAATTTTTATTTTTACGTGTTTGTGTTTTGTCTGCACTACTATGCATATGCCTGCTGCCCCTGGAGGCCTGAAGAGGGAGTTGTATGCCCTAAAACTCGAGTTATGGATAGTTGTGGTTTGAGCCTCAGTCGTCTGGAAGAGCAGCCAGTCTCTTAATCACTAAGCCATCTCTCCAGCCCCTAATTTTTATTTTTAAACTTTATTTTTTTTCATTTTTTTCTTCTTTTAAGCATGGGTATCAACAGGGCTGTAAACTTTATTCATTTGCTTTTTTTTTAGTGTGTGGAGTGTGTACAAGTGGTCAGGGGTTAACTAACGTTCATGCAATCCTGGACCATTCAGGGTTGCTCTGGGAAATGGGCCATGCCATTGGCTGAATTGGGAGGGATGGCTCCACCCCTTCAGATTCACCCAGTGAAAACAGGGAACTTTAGAGAAAACTCGAAGCTGGATCCACTTCAGGGATGGGAAAAATTTATCTAGAAGCTTATCCCACTCTGACCATGCAGTCCCAGCACCCTAATCACCTTCCTAATAAGCTGGGTGTGCTGGCACACACTGTTAGTGCCAGCGCTCTGGAGGCAGAGGCAGAAAGATCTCTGAGTTCAAGACCCACTTGGCTGCAGCGTGGTTCTCAACCTGTGGGTCTCGGCCCCTTTGGGAATCACATATATTTACAATGGTTCATAACTAGCAAAATTACTGTTACAAAGTAGCAACAAAATAATTTTATGGTTGAGGTCACCTCAGCGTGAGTAACATGTCAAAAGCATTAGGAAGGTTGACAACCACTGGCCTATAGAGTGAGTTTCAGGCTAACTTAAGGCCATATAATGAGACACTACAAAAAATAAAACATCCTCCCCCCAAATAAACTAAGCCAAGGCTGGGCGATGGTGGTGCACATCTTTAATCAGGAAGGAGAGGCAGGCGGATCTCTGTGAGTTCGAGGTCAGCCTGGTCTACAAGAGCTAGTTCCAGGACAGGCTCCAAAGCTACAGAGAAACCCTGTCTTGAAAAGACCACAACTGGGATTCAAGGTGTGTGCCACCCACCTGGCCTCCTTTCCTGCTTTTGTTTCTTGTTTATGACAGGGTCGTACGTAGCCCAGGCTGCTCTTCTTGCTCACACCTCAGGAGTGCTGGGGTGAGGGTTGTGCGCACTGCTTCTGTCTGTTGAGATGTCACGTTTCTCCTTTTCTTCTGCAGGAGGCACTGGGTCACAGCATGCCCATAGTCAGGAAGCAGAGTTATGAATGCTGCCGGTCCCCATTTTCTTTGTTTTTACACTGGTTTTGCTTTGTTTGTAAGATTTCTTTATTTTGTGGGGGAGGAGTGGACACATTTCATGGTCCCCTTATGTTCTCCACTAATACCATGGTTCAGGGTACTGAACTAAAACCATCAGGCTTAGCTGCAAACACCTTCGCCAGCAGAGCCATCTTGCTGATGTTTTCAATAAATCAGTTTTTCAGGATGACTTTAGTCTTTTCTCTGTCTGAAACTGTGGCCACCTCCTACCAAGTCTAGCTCATGTGATGCCTCCACTGCACCCGTGCCTGGCATGCAGGTGCACATCTGGACACTAGTGCCTGGCATGCAGGTGCACATCTGGACACTAGTGCCTGGCATGCAGGTGCACATCTGGGACACTAGTGCCTGGCATGCAGGTGCACATCGGGACACTAGTGCCTGGCATGCAGGTGCACATCTGGGACACTAGTGCCTGGCATGCAGGTGCATATCTGGACACTAGTGCAGGAAGAGCTTGAGTTCGTGTCTGCCTGGGACACTTAGTGATCTCCGTTAAAAATTCCTATTTCCTCGGCTTTCCTTGTGTTCCCCTCTGCACACAGCATCAGCTTGTGATAATGTTCAGCCTGTGGCTGCAGCTCATCTCGTGGAGCTTGTGGCCGAGTACTCGCCTAACATTCCCAAAGCTCCCAGCATCCCCTAAACCAAATGTGGCAGCACACACCTTTAAGCCCAGCACTGGGAAGGCAGAAGCAGATGAAATCTCTGAGTTCGAGGCCAACCTGGTCTACAGAGAGAACCTTTGTTTCCAAAACAGAAAACAAACAAACAAAAAACCCTAATCAATCAGGAGTTCAAGGTCATCCTCAGAACTGGAATTCTGGCCAGCCTAGGTTATAAGAGTCCTCACGTCAAAGAAACACAGGTACCCAGTGAATAATACCAGACAGGTGAATTGGTGAGAGACAGTCTCAGGGGGCCACAGGCAAATGAACTGTTAAAAAATTTTATTGAAATGTCCAAAGGAGTACATTAACATCCACAATGTCAGCACAGATTCACGGAAGTTCGAAGCCCAAGAAAAAACCCAGCAGAACCTATAGCCATTCACACACACACTCGCACTTCTGCTACACACGTGGCCAACAGAGGGAAAGAGCACAAGAATCTCCACAACAGAAAGCGCCAAAGGCCCTCCATTCCTGGAGCAGGGATGGGTCAGGGCACAGCCACGGATCCCCCAGCAGCCACGTTCCAGCAGGCCACATCCCCGTCCTCCTGCCTGGGATCACCAAGGGCTTGGCTAAGGTTCTTCCCGCTCTGAACCATGAAATGTTAGTAAGAAAACAGCTGTGGGCCCAACTTCCCAGCCACAACCAGAGGCCAGACTTTTCGCAGCAGGGGCCACTTTGCTTTTCTCAACCAATTCCCAAGCCTACTCGTGTGTGTGTGTGTGTGTGTGTGTGTGTATGTGTGTCTGTGTGTATCTGTATCTATGTGTGTGTGTTCATGAGCCAGTAAAGAGCTCAATCTTTTCCTCCATACACAAAGCAAAGTTTGAAGCACAAATGAAGACCAGGGTTTGGGAATGGGGCTGAGTTGATAGTGTAGTTGTAGAATGACGGATAAGAGTGCCTGCAGCTCAGTGGGTGCAGTGCCTGCAGCTCAGTGGGTGCAGTGCCTGAAGCTCAGTGGGCGCAGTACCTGCAGCTCAGTGGGCGCAGTGCCTGCAGCTCAGTGGGCGCAGTGCCTGCAGCTCAGTGGGCGCAGTGCCTGCAGCTCAGTGGGCGCAGTGCCTGCAGCTCAGTGGGTGCAGTGCTTGCAGCTCAGTGGATACATTGCCTGCAGCTCAGTGGGTGCAGTGCCTGCAGCTCAGTGGGTGCAGTGCCTGCAGCTCAGTGGATACATTGCCTGCAGCTCAGTGGGTGCAGTGCTTGCAGCTCAGGTAGTATGCACAAAACTCTGGGTTCCATTCCTGTATTTACCAACTATAGTGGTGCACACCTGTCATTCCAGCACTTGGGAAACTGAGGCAGGAAAATCAGGAGTTTAAGGTCATCCTCACCTACACAGTACATTCAGGCCAACCTGGGATACATGAGGCCCTGTTTAAAAAAAACAAAACAACTTTACACTAATTACAATGCACAGAACAAAATTCTTCCTGTCTGTAACTGTGCCTTCCTCTAGTATTGAAACCTCACTACCTTCATGTGTAAAATGGGAGACTAAGAGCCACCTAGGCTGCTGAGAGGAATCAAGGGCAATGATCCATGAGGGATACAGGCTCAGTAAACACAATTCCATTCCTATTGATCCCTTGAGTAGGCCATACATACACTTGCTTAGGAAGAGCTGGGGAAGGAGCCCAGGACCTTGTGCGGGTCTGGCTAAGCACTTACCCCTGCCCTGCCAGACCAGCGCCCACACATTTAGAAAATTTTACTTATTTTGTGCTTGCGCAGTGTGTGTGGGAGGCTGGGTTTGTATGGGTGGGGGCTTGTGTTTGTGTAGGTGAGTTTGCTTGTGTTGCGGTGTGCATGTGAGGTCAGATGACCTTCAGGAGCTGACTCACAAACTTGCTGTCTCTGCCAGCCTCTCACAATACAAATACTGGGATTACAGATTCATGTCACCCCACCTGGCTTTCCTTTTTTGAAACATGGGTTGCAGAGGTTAAACTGGCTTCTTCAGGCTTATTCGGCTAGCTAGCGTCTTTACCGGCTAAGCTGTGGTCAAGCTCCACACGGTGGTTTTAACACAAATTGACAGATTTTAAACCCAGACTGGAGGGCCTGAAAGTGGAGACAAATCTCTGGCCCCTATGGGTGATGAACCCCACCCCTGGCTTGGGGAAGTCTTTTCTGAGTGCAAATGGGAAGAGGGGGTATAAGTGGGCTCTGTCACATCGTAAAAGTGTGAGACTAAGTGTGAGACAGATGTGTGTGTGTCACTTCTAACACCTAACACCACTCCTCTCTACAATGGGACCACAAGAAGCGGTCCCTTCTAGCTGTAAGCATCACTGACAAGGTGTGGGGACAGGATGCAGTAGGGCAGGGGTAGTGCCTGAGGCAGGGGATTTACTGAGATCTGCAGAAAGGGTTTGGTAAGGACAGGCTCTGGGTTAGAAAATGTGGCACCTACTTGATCCAGGCAGGAGGTTATCTGTCTCCCTGAGAGATGGAAGGCAAGGAAGGCAGTGGCAGCCAGATCACATTTCTATACACACGGTTGTGAGAGATTGTCATCACAAACCCATGAAACCACCACACAATAGTGTATGCCTGTCATCCCAGCACTCAGATGGCTGAGAAAAGATTGCTGTGGGCTAAAATCCAGCCTGGGTTATAGAATGAGATCCTATGTCAATAAACAAGAGAAGGCCAGGCATGGTAATCCCAGAAAGCAGAGGCAGGCAAATCGCTGAGTTCCAGGCCAGCCTGGTGTACATAGCAATTTCCAGGCTAGTCAGGGCTGTACAGTGAAGCCCTGTCTCAAAACAAAAGCAACCTCAAAACAGAAGCACTGTGTCTCAGCACTTCACTAGGCCTGGAGAGAGGCCAGCAATATACTACCCTCCCCACTGCTCTGTGTAATCTCCCCCCAGCAGCCAAGGAGGCCAGTGGCTCCAAGAGACATCACTAAAGTTCACCACACAGAGGTCCACACCAAGACAAAAGACCAGGGTTGGGGCTTAGTAGAGAGAGCACTTGCTGTACTCGTGAGGCCCTGGGTCCCGTCTGCAACACCAAATGAACCGGGTGGGCATGGTGGTGCATAGCAGGAAAATCATCCTTGGCTACAAAAGTGAGTTCAAGGCCAGTTTAGTCTATGGGGATGGGGGAGATGGAGGGTCGGGGGAAGGAAGAAGAAAGAAAGCCACACAGATCAAAGACCACCTTTGGAGTCAATCCCAAGTGAAGATAGAACAGGCCATGTTTGCACTGTGGTCTTCTGAGCCTCACTTTCAAATCCAGTGACCTTTAGTCAAAGCTTCACCCTGCATTTAGGATGGCTCAAGGTTTACTAAGCCTGAATCTCTGGTGTGGAAGTTACTCCCAGAACATACACACAGACATACTACTGTCCCCTCTTGGAAGTTTAGCAGCCAGACTTCAGGATCCCCTGTCCTGTGACTGGGAGATACTCCTAGAGGCTCGGCCTGAGGACCTCAGGAGGGAAGGAAGGGGAGATCTGAGCTTTATACAGAGGACTGCAGGGGTGTGGGTCTCACGGGAGTTCCCACCCTCTCTCATGGGTGTCTGGGTCTGGCTTCCCAGAGAATGCTCTGGAAGAGGTGTGGGAGTGTGTGTTGCTTAGCCTGGATTTTCAGCAGAAATCCCCTTCGTCCTTCTCCCAGTTTTCCACTGGGTCTCTTTTGTGTTTTCTGTGCTCCTTGTGGGGATTGTGACGTCGGTGCTGGTGGTGGCGGTGTCTACGCATCCGATGTGATCGCCTAGCTTCAGGGATGGGAAAGAGATGAGAAGGGGTGAAAATCAATGTTGGGGTGATTGGATGTCACTGGCCTCCTCATGGGGATGAAAAGAGAAAAAATACAGGCAGGCCAGGTATGGTGGCTTTGGGAGGCAGAGGCAGGAAGATCTCTGAGTTCAAGGTCAGCCAAGAGCTGCACAATGAGGCTGTCTCAGAAAACTCAAAGAATCAAGCCAGGTGGTAGTGGCACATGCCTTTAATTCCAGCACTTGGGAGGCAGAGGCAGGCAGATCTCTGAGTCCGAGGCCAGCCTGGTCTACAGAGTGAGTTCCAGTACAGCCAGGGATACACAGGGAAACCCTGTCTTGAAAAAAAAAACAAGACAAATAAACAAAAAATAAAAATCCAAAACAAAATCCAATTTGGTGAGGGCTGGAAATGTGGCTTAGTTTACCAAAAGAGCTCCATACCTGAATTGTATGGGTCATACTCTGTATCCCAGGCTGGCCTGGGATCTGCAGCTCCTGTGCACCAACCTCAGAATAGCTGAGCACAGGGTCAACGCCCAGAGCCCACCAGCTGCTGTGGGGACTGTGTACACCTGTTGTCCCAGCACTTCCAGGGTGGGAAGAAGCCTTAGCTACACATCTCAACTTTGAGGCCATACTGTGCTACATGAGATTTTGTCTCAAAAACACAAACGAATGCACTGGGTGGGCTGGTGAGTTTTCACTTCTCTGTAAGGCTGCATTACCAGGAGGATTTTTGTTTTGTTTTGTTTGTCAAGACACGGTTTCTCTGTGTAACAGCCTTGGTTGTCATGGAACTCAAATTGTAGACCAGGATGGCCTAGGTCTGTCTCTGAGTGCAGGGATTAAAGGTGTGTGCCACCACTGCTGGGTCACAGGAAGACTTTTTTAAAGACAGAGCCTCACATAGCTCAGGCTGACCTTAAACTTACTTTGTAGCAGAGGATGACTTGAATTCTTGATCCTCTTGCCTCTACCTCCTGAGCTCTGGGAGGACAGTCATCTGGAAATGGAGCCCCGACTCCACCCTCTGAGCTACAAGAGCCCACTGAGTCCCACCCTCAGCTTAGCTTTTTTCTTCCTGTGGGTCTCATGCAATAGCCCAGGCTGACCTCAAACTCCACATTGTGGGGATGACAGATGATGCTGTGCCACTATGTGGAGACGGCATTATAACTAGGACCTATAAACAACCGGAACTTTGTCAGGAACAGATTATTACACATAGTACTTACGTTTGGTGCAGACAATCTGGGGCCGGTCCCATTTTCCATTGTTCCGGCAGCGGATAGTGGCTACATGGTGCTGAGAGAAACCTTCGTCACACCGGTACCGCACAGTGGCGTGAACACTGTACTTGGCTTTCTGCACGCCAACAAGAGAGGCATTCTCCACTGCTGGAGGGGGACCACAGAGCACTGGGGACAGAGGGGCTAAGGGTGACACATCTTGTCAAATGGGGGCCCCTCTAGGTGTTGTCAGCTCCCTCCCTCTGCACAGCTCTGAGCTCAGGGAACTCTACATGACTGTGCCTGCCTCTTGCTTTTTACCTAAACCAGAAACTCCTGGGGGAGTGTAAAATCTTCTGGACAAAACTCACTCGCTAGGGCATAAGGCACAAAAGAAAAGTGGACAGAATGCATACAATTATTCCCTTCATATGTAAAGAGCGCTAAGAAATTAGCTCGGTGGCACACACCTTTAATCCCAGCACTCAAGGCCAGTTTGGTGCAGTGAGTTCCAGGACAGCCAAAGCTACCCAGAGAAACCCAGTCTTGAAAAACCAAATAAAAAAATTCAAAATAAATAAATAAAAAGAAAGAAAGAAAAGAAAAAAGAATCACTAATGGAGGAATTAATGGGAAATAATCAGGCCACAGAAAAAGAACCTCAAGTGTCTGGAAGGAAAGTGGGAAGGGGTGTTCACAGTACCTGTGCCCTTCTTGCAGATATAGGGGAGGTTGTAGTTGCAGGGGACATCATTCCAGTGCCCACTCTCATGTGCCACCATCACCACACAGTCCTCTCCACCCGCGAAGAAGTTGTCTGGCTGATTCTCCCTCCAGTTCTCATATTGCTTTGGAAAGAGAGCTGAGTTCATTCTGGTGCCTGTGTGTCAGCCCAGGTCTTGGCACTTCCTGTGGCCAGACCCCTCCAACAAGAAGAGGATTGGTGCCCCCCACAACAGACACTGGGAGGATGCAGCAGCCTTCTCTTCTTTTTGCCTCTTTTCTACCCTCTTCCCAGCTCTCCACGAGCATCAGCATTAGGTAAATAGTTGAAAAATTGCTGACCCCAGCTTGGAAGTACAGGAGGGCTTCCCCCAGGGACAACAGAAGTGCTAAAGCAGAGGGGCAGGCAGGCAGGGGACAAAGTTCCAAGCCCAGAGAACAACACGTACAAAGGCCCAGGGGCAGGACTGGAGTCAATGCCAGGTGGTGGGACTGAGTGTTGGTGGAGAGTGGGCAGGGCCAGATCTCACGGGGAGCAAAAAGAAATAGGTATTTTACAAATTGCGGTAGTGTGTGTACACCATGAGACATGTCTGTAAAGGTTGTTTTGTTTGTTTTTTGTTTTTTCAAACAAGCTTTCTCTGTAGCTTTGGTACCTGGCCTGGAACCAGGCTGGCCTCGAACTCACAGAGATCCGCCTGTCTCTGCCTCCTGAGTGCTGGGATTAAAGGTGTGCGCCACCACTGCCTGGCCTCTTTAAAGGTATTTTTATTACATTTTAAAAATTTGGGCAGGAGAGGTGGCTCAGTAGTTGAGCACTGGCTGCTCTTTCAGAGGACCTGAGTTTGATTCTCAGCACCCTCATGATGGCTCACAACTGTGTGTAACTACAGTTTTAGCCTCTGAGGACACTGCATGGACATTGTGCACAGACACACACTCCTATGCATTAAATAAATAAGCAAATAAAAAAGAATTTGTTTATTTAAGCCAGGCATGGTAACACATACTTTTAATCCCAGCACTCAGGAGGCAGAGGCAAATGAATATCCGTGAGTTCAAGGCCAGCCTGGTGTACAGTGGGAGTCCCAGGACAGCCAGGGCTACACAAAGAAACCCTGTCTCAAAAATTTTTTTTTCCCCAAAAACTATTTGTTTCAGAAGGGGACACACATAGCACGTACCTTTGGAAGTCCCCTCTTTTCTTTGATCCCCAGGGATCAAACTCAGGTTATCAGGTTTGACAATTAACTTGTACCTGCTTGTGCCGTCTCACCGAGCCCATCTAAACCAGTTTAAAGCCATGGTTCATGGCATTACTCCCACCTTAGTGTTGTGTAACCATCACCACTGCATCTATTTCCAGACATTTTCAACACGACAAACCAAAATTCTATGCCAATTCAGGAAAAAATAATTCCTCATTCTGCCTGTGTGGCTCCTGGCACACGCTACCTGCCCTGCCTCCACCCACAGCTCCTCTGCAGGCTGCGTTGATGACTTTAGCCTGTTGCTTAGCTTCCTGATGCTTGTTGAGCCAGGGCTCAGCTGTGCAACGATGACTGGTTTACAACTCACACGGCTGCAGCTAGAGCTCCAGCTTGCAATGCTCCTCTTGCCTCAGCCACCCAAGTGCTGGGATGTCAGAAAACCACCACAATAACCACGCTGCTTCATATTTTACAGCTGGGATGGAACTGGATGTAAGCCAGGTCAAGCCACGCCCACAGCCCCTCACTGGGGCACTCTAGACAGGACTCTTCTGCCAAGCCACACCCCAGAACTTCTGAGGACCAATGATGCCCACCAGGGGTTGCTCCACAGGAGGGTAAACTGGAACTTAGCAGTGTGAGGACAGGAACCTGCCACTCACCAGTCCTGTGTTGTCTGTCCACTGGAAGTCCCTCTCCACTGTCCTGTCATTCAGACCGATCCACGAGTTCTCATGGCCAAAACCTGTTGGGCGGGAGGACTATGAAAGCATGCTCCTCCCTGGGCTGGAGGAGAAGGGAAGACATCCAGAGGCCTTCTCTTTGCCAGCCTAGAGGAGGCTGGAGAAAATCCTACAGGGTGGAGCCTGTGAGAGTGAGCATTGCTGACCGTAGAGGACAGCAAGGGGTGGGTGGGAAGGACATGTGGACCTGGGAGCCAGGAGGCCTGAGCAGGAGGGCTTGCGGAAGGAAGGAGGCGGACGAAGGAGAGGCCCACCCTAGCCACATGCTGTTTCTGTAGGTTGTGTACTGTGGTGGGAAAGGCCACAATGTTCCCAGCCTGGAGGTCGGCTTACAGAGGTGAGGAAGACCTGTCCAGCCCTGTGAGGGAAGGGGAATTGGGCAGCCAGAAAGGACAAATGTGCACAGGCCCTGTTGGTCACCAGGAGTAGTGCTGGCTGGGGCAAGAGGGACAGAGCGGTGAGGAACCCAAACCAGAACCCAGTTCAGACCATGGATGGTGAGATGTGTTGACACAGCGAACCAAACACCGAACAAGGAAAGGATCCACAGGGACAGGGTAAGTGCCATGAGAAGGAATGCATGGTGGCTACAGTGACGAGTGCCACTCTCTGCAGAGGACCAGACGCCCCAAGTCCATGTCCTGGCTCTATTATATTTGTCAATTCCTACAGTATTAAAAATAAAGCTGGGGTGGTGGTGCACGCCTTTAATCCCAGCTCTCAGGAGGCAGAGGCAGGCAAATCTCTAAGTTCAAGACCAGCCTGGTCTACAGAGTGAGTTCCAGGACAGCCATGGCTACACAGAGAAACCCTATCTCAAAACAAAACAAAAATTAATAGTAATAATGATTATATGGAATAATACAATAAACATAGAAATAATCAAAGCAGTAGCCACACATTATCCAAATTAGACATGTGCTTGATGGTCTAAGTCCTGCCATAGGGAACGCCACTTTCTTTTCTTTTTTTTTTATTTATTATGTATACAATATTCTGTCTGTGTGTATGTCTGCAGGCCAGAAGAGGGCACCAGACTTCATTACAGATGGTTGTGAGCCACCATGTGGTTGCTGGGAATTGAACTCAG
>JAQHUG010000550.1:0-17022 GCA_028555095.1 Dicrostonyx torquatus | reverse complement strand
CTGGGAGTGTGGCTGAGCAACAGAGTGCTTGCCTAGTTCTATTAGTGAAGGGCTGGCTGGATGCATGCATATATTGTCCCCTGCAGAGTGGAGCTGGATCACATCAGTCTACCCTATCAAGCAACATTGAACCCAATCCGCTTTTCTTCCCAACCAGTCTGGCTGCCTCTTCCCACTCCTGCATCTCTGACTTATATCCCTTTCCAGCCCTGCAAGCCACCCTCCAGCAGGCACAGGTCCTGCATTCATGGGGCACATATTGATTTAGCCACAGAGTAAAGATTTGGATGCAAAATGTCAGGACATGGTTCCTCACCAAAGCAGTGTCTAGCCTCCACTTCTTTCCTGCTCAGCAGGCATGGTCACAGCCCAAGATTGAGACAAACAGTAAACAGAACCTGTGGAGGCCCTGCCCTGGCAAGGCAACATTCTAGCAAGGTGAGCCAGATGGTGACCCAGAGAGCTACACATTCAGACAGATCACAGTGAGGGCAGGAAGCCAGGATGAAGTGTGATGGTGGGAAAGGGCAGAGTGGGTACAGCAGGCCTGGCCTAAGGGGGCCCAGCAGCATGGGACTGTGCCTGGGTCCAGAGGCACCACACTGGTACAAGAGATTAAGAACGGTATCTCAAGCCAGGGGGTGGTTGGCGCACGCCTTTAATCCCAGCACTCAGGAGGCAGAGGCAGGCGGATCGCTGTGAGTTCGAGGCCAGCCTGGTCTACAAGAACTAGTTCCAGGACAGCCTCCAAAGCTACAGAGAAACCCTGTCTCGAAAAACAAAAACAAAAACAAGTACTGGGATTAAAGGTGTGCACCTCCATGCCTGGCTCTCATTTGTGTTTTTAGTTATAACTCATTAATTCCTAGTGTGACTGTGAAGTTGAGCAAAGCATGGGAAATGGCTCTCCTGACACACAGCCCCTCAGCTAACCAGTTTGGGCTCAGCTACTTTTGGTTGATTTGCCCAGACTCCAAGCACAAGGGACAGGACAGTGTTCTGGGATGAGACACTCACCAATTTCACAGTTCTCCCCAGCATAGCCCTGATCACAACTACAGCCGTACATGGTGCCATTGGTTCGACAGGTGCCCCCGTGCAGGCAGGGGTTGTTCTCACAGGGATCTGTGGGATCTGTGGAATGGACACGCAGTGTGAGGATGGACTGGCCACCATATCATGGAATCCAGAAATTTCCCTTCTGTTGACTCGCCAGTGAACAATGGCTCCCACGCTTGTGATAAAGACCTTACCACTTCTGTGACTGCACCACAGCATCTGTGGGATATCCTTCTCAGCAAAGTCCTCTTTCAGGTCACAGTAGACTCACCAGTCCAGTGTGTTTACCCAGCCTTGGCAGCAAGCACCTTTACCCACTGAAGCCTCTCACTAACCCTGCCAGGTTCCTTCTATACTTGTTGCTTTTTCTCTCTCTCTGAGCACTGACACTGCATATGGCAGTCACACACCTCCTTCATGCTTAAATTAATTAAAATGAGATAACGTATGCAGTTCTATGAGCCACATGTCCATCTGTCCGCTCAGAGAATGTTGTAGAATATCAGTGTGCCAGGCCCAGAACACAGCAGGCATGCAATTGCTGCTGGCTAACTGAACAGTGGGGACAACTAGCTGTCCTGAGGCAGTGACACTGGGAAACGGGGGGTCTGGTCTGTGTGATGTGCCTGCTGAGTTCCAGCCCCATGCACGCATGCTGGGACAGAGGGTGGCATGCCACAATTACAGCCATCAGGTTGCCTCGCCATGACACCTGCCTACAGCTGGCACTGAATCAGCTGAGCCAGTATATTTTTGGCTTTATTAGCAGTTGTGTCGTGGGTGTCATGCCACCCCTTCAACTTCCACCACCCAGAGTCCTGGCTGCACATCCTTTATTTAACTTTCCTCCAGATGTTGTTACTTTCAGGGACCTACTTCCCCACAGCCTCTGATAGCCCGAGCTGCCACTGGTCTATTACATACCCCGCACTCGACCTCTTGCCGGCTAATGCCAGAGACACAGGCTCCTTTCTTCCCATCTTCCTGCTGCCCTTCTCCCCACTCCACCCTTTATGTAGCCGCATACAGGCTGCTCTTGAACTTACTTCTCCGCTGGGGTGGACCCCTGCTCCCTACCCCCTACCTTTACCTGGAATGGCAGGTGTGTGCCAAGCTCAACTCACAAGCTCTGGTTTTGGGTTTGTTTCTCTGCCCTAGTTCCGGTTCCAGCCACAGCTGCGGGAACATGCTAGGTACTCAGATACCCCATGCCTCAGTCTCCCTTCGAGTCATGTGAGAACCACTCAAGAGCTTGTCCCATGAGATGTTACAAAGTTGGACCAATCTGGCTGGGAATGGGGACACATGCCCATGGTCCTCACACTCAGGAGACTGAGGCAGAAGAGTTGGTGAGATGTCTAGGCCAGCCTGGTCTACAGAGTGCGAACCTGTCTCACAGTGGGAAGTGGCTGGAAAGATGGTTCAGCAGTTATTAGCACTGTTCTTAGGAGTTTGATTCCCAGCATGCACATGGCAGTTCACAACCATTGGTAGCACTGGCACTAAGGGATTCCCATGAGAGCTAGGCACATGTGCAGTGCACACACATGCAGGCAAAACCCTTAAGGGTTTGTGACTACTGTTGTAGCTCTGGGGAGATGGAGTAGCTCTGGGGAGATGGAGACAGAGGGATCACAGGGGCTCACTGACTATCCAATCTAGCTTGATTGGCAAGTTCATAGGCCAATAAGAGACCCTGTCTCCAAAATATGAGCTGGAGAATGGTCATGGCGGAGAGCTGAAGGTGATTAATGCTAAGACTGACAGTCGGAGTTTGATTCCTGGAACCCACATGGTGGGAGGGAGTCCAGTCCCAAAATTGTCCCCTGACTTGCACAAGAGTGCTATGGCATGTATATATTCTTTGTTTGTTTGTTTGTTTTTTTCAAGATAGGGTTTCTCTGTAGCTTTGGAGCCTGTCCTGGAACTAGCTCTTGTAGACCAGGCTGGTCTCATACTCACAGAGATCTGCCTGCCTCTGCCTCCCGAGTGCTGGGATTAAAGGCATGTGTATATTCATGTGCATTCAACACATTAAATGATGGTAATTAAAAACTAAACAAACAAGATGGACAGTGCCTGGGGATAGGCACCTCTGGACTGCACATGTGTCTGTTCAACTGTGCACCCACGTGTGTGCCCTTGCATGTACATAATAAAAGATAAATGAGTGAATTTTAAGAAACAATTTGGGTGTAATGGTTTGAATAAAAACACACCCTTTAGCCAGGTGGTGGTGGCACTTGCCCTTAATCCCAGCCTTTAATCTCTGTGAGTTTGAGGCCATCCTGGTCTACAAGAGCTAGTTCCAGGACAGGCTCCAAAGCCACAGAGAAACCCTGTCTCAGAAAAAAAATAAAAAAACTGCCACCTTGAGAAGGATTAGGAGGTGTGGTCTTGTTGGAGGAGGTATGTCACTGGAGATGGGCTTTGAGGTTTTAAAATGCCCATGCCAGGCCCAGTTTCTTCTTTCTGCCTGTGTACCAGGATGTAGCTCTCAGCTACTGTTCCAACACTATTCATGTAGTCATGATGAACCTCTGAAACTGTAAGCAAGCCCCAATGAAATGTTTTCTTTTATATGAGTTGCCTTAGCCATTGTGTCTCTTCACAGAAATAGGACAGTGACCAAGACACTGGGCATGATGGCATACACCTGTTATTCCAGCATTCAGAAGGCCGATGCAGGAGGATTGCCACCAGTTCAAAGCCATCCTGGTTTACACGTTGTTGGCCACTGAGCCTGCTCCCACCTCTCGCTCTCTTCATGGCTCCAGCCCCTGACATCTCCATGATTGACTCAATGCAACTCTGGTTTCTGCCCAGCCTAGATACTGCTTGAACCATGTCCTGTTCTTCTTACCCTGCCTGGGATGAAACCACACCCAGCTGTCTTCCAAACACAATGAAACTGTTGAAGGCAGTCCCCTGGCATCACACTGTCCTGTTCCTCAAAGTTACCTGGATAGTTGGAAACCGAACTCCCCCAAATCCAATCCCCCAATTCTTCATGGAACCCATGTTTTGGTCAATGACCACATTCCTTGAGTGTTAGAAGTGTCCATTGTTAGTCAAACAAGGTGGCACACACCTTTAATCCCAGAACTCAGGAGGCAGAGGCAGGAGGAACTCTGTGAGCTCAAGGCCAGCCTGGTCTACATAGCCAGGTCCATACCAGCCAGAGCCACATAGAGGGACCCTGTCCAAACAACAGCACAACACAACACAGAGGCCCAATGTAACTTCCTCCTGACTTCTAGCATCATCTTTTGCTAGAAAATCCCAGCCTTCCCAGTGTATTTCCTCTGCTCAAGGAACCTCCAATCTCCAGTTTCAGGTCTTGGCTGCACTAGGACAGATGTAGAACCCAGAACTTACCCTCCTGCCCGCTGGCCACCTCCTCCCAGAAGTCCTCCAATCCTGGACTCTTGGCCACAACATTCAGATCTGATTCTTTCAAGCCCAAGGACACAGGTGTCAGGGTGCTGGGGGTGTTCCACAGTGCAGTGGGTTCCCCTGAGGAGACTGAGGCCACTTCATCCATGTTGGAGGCCAGGGATGACCACGAATGAGAAGGCAGACTGCTACGAGGCCCTGGTGACCCCTGGGCTACTATCTGGTCCTCTGGCTCTGGGTGACCTTCGGAGTTCGTGGAGGTCAGTGTGGGCATACCTTGGGCCCCAGTTATGGTCCCTTGGTTCATGTTTGAACTCACAGCCACATGGGTGCTAGAAAAGGAACTTTTGGGTTCAGACCCCCAAGTGGCATCAGCACCTCTAGGAACCAGTTCCATGGTGGCCTTCAGAGGGCTCTTGGTGGTGCCTCCTGCCAAAGCCACTGTAGGTTCCATGCTCACCATGACTCCATGGCCTCCCAACAGTGAGGACTGGGAACTAGTGTCCAGTTCTTGGCTGGACAGTGGTAGCCAGGTGGCCAGCACCTTGCCCACAGTGGCCTGTCCACTAGATGTGGGACTCCTTGATATGTCCAATACCTCAGACTCAGTCCCCAGGATGCCAGCATCAGAGGGGACAGGATTGATAGTCACATTACTGGAGTTCAAGGACACCCACTGGCCAGAGATGGGGTGCTTGGTAGCCTGGATGGAGCTGATCCCCCTGATTTCTCTAGAATCTGCAGCAGGGGATTTGTGGTTGGCTTCAACTGGGGAATCCATGGTGGTCTGAGACAGCATTTCAAGGCCTTCGGCTCCAAGGCTGACAGGCCTGGCAGTGGTGATATCCCCATCCTGTGAGGAAGCTGGGGAGGGCAAAATGGGGGTCACAATGGGGACAAATGTGGAGTGTGGCAGAAGCCACAATTTGGGGGCACGAAGCATGGCTACAAAGGGGAGGTCTGGAGAGGTGTCATCACGGGGTGCCTCGTGGAAGACAACAGTTGGGGCCTCTGAAGGACTGGAGGGAGGGAGAGGGGGCACCGAGGGAGACCAGGGCAGGTGACGGATGGTTGGTTTCACACTGGGGGCTTCAGTTGTCCCTGGCTTCAGGCCAGGGCCACTCTCAGTGTTCCGGACAGTGGGTGAGATTGAAGACAGGGACCACATCCAGGACTCTGGCGGACTCCTGCTGCCAAGGGAACCTGTGACATCAAAACTGTCATGTTAGCAGGGCCTGGCAGCACACATTTATGGTCCCAACATGGGAGACTGAGGCAGGAGGATAAACATTTGAGACGCAGCCCCCAGAAACGTATTGAGCAGGTGTGGTACACAAGCCTGTCCTCTGTAGTTAGGATCTGTGTTTCAGAGTCATCCCAGTGTGTCAGCACACCCCTGCCGTCCTAGTGCCTGGAGATTCAGGCAGGAGGACTGCTTTGAGTTCCAGGCAAACCTTGGGTACACAGTAAGACTCTG
The DNA here is from genome assembly GCA_028555095.1 of Dicrostonyx torquatus. Lineage (NCBI taxonomy): Eukaryota > Metazoa > Chordata > Mammalia > Rodentia > Cricetidae > Dicrostonyx > Dicrostonyx torquatus. Next base: position 11,090 of record JAQHUG010000550.1, on the reverse strand, counting down.
CCTCAAAACGCAAAACAGGGGGCTGGAGAGATGGCTCAGTGGTTAAGAGCGCTGGCTGCTCTTCCAGAGGTCCTGAGTTCAATTCCCAGCAACCACATGGTGGCTCACAACCATCTGTAATGAGATCTGACGCCCTCTTCTGGCATGCAGGCATACATGGAGGCAGAATGTTGTATACATAATAAATAAATCTTTAAAAAAAAAAACGCAAAACAGCATAACAATGTTTGCTGTGAAGACATGAAGACTCGACTCGGAGCCCCAGCACTCAAATAACAGATGGCCACAGCAGCCCAGGTCTTCACTCCAGTTCAGGGGAAACAGAAAGGGGAGTGGAGACAGGTCGTCCCCAATGTAGCCAAAGAGGGCTCCCAGGTTAGTGAGAGACCCTGTCTCAAAAACTAAGGTGAAGGACCGTGGTTTGAAGTCAGCTCTGGTCTCACTGGCTTGTGTGTGTGCACCCACACTCACTCACACCACACACAGTCACACAACTCACACACACACACACAACAAAATGGGGAACAAAATGGGGATTTTGGGCAGGACTAAGGGCAAGGTTGAGGTGCTGGAACAATGTGTGTCTGTGCTCACCCTTCTTTGCTTCCCAGTCACTCACCTGCCCCTGGCACGTTTACTTCATTGGTCAGAATGGCCCAGGGACTGTGACCATGGCTCTGGCCACTCTCTGAGGCTTCTGTGGATGCAGAAGGCCCCAGGGGACCAGCAGTAAATTCCGGGGTAGGAAGTTGGGCACTGGCCTCTGCTGTTCCAAGCAGTTGGCCAGTCGGGCCCTGTTGCTGGAAGTGTCGACCATTTAACCCTTTGAAATGGCCCCTCTTCGCCATGGAGGTGGAGGTGACCTGTGTGTCTAAGAGTGTTGTCTTTGCCATATCCACTGCCATGCTGCTGGGGCTGGGGACACCTGTGGAGCTTGTGGCACCTGTAAGCAGCCATGAAGCCAGCGTGGGACCCCCTGGGGTAGGGACAAGGGTCTTCCGAGGCTCTTGTGTCCATGTCGAGTCCAGGGCTTCATCTCCGCTGGACATGAAAGGCTCCTGGAAGTCGGGTGCTGCCTTCTCCTTCTCCCCCAGGCTGAGCTCTAGTTCTTGGGCTGGGGGCCCCTCTGCTGACATAATCTCCCCCTCATCTCCAGAAGAGGGGGTGTCTGTGTCTCTGTGCTGTGGTGTCAGGTGATGAGCTATAGAAAAGTCAGAAGTGGTTGAGGTGGCCCAGACGCAGCCAGGAAAACGCCTATGTTGAGAAGCCCCACCCACAACATTTCTAGGGTTAAGGCATCTCAGAAAATAGGCCAATGGGGAGAATTCAACCTTATTCAGAGCCTTCCCCACTAGTTCTGTGTCTTCTTATCTAGCCGTAACCCAAGCTAATCTGGAAAAGCAATATATAGCCTGGGCTTGCTTCAAACTCACAGAGATTCTCCTGCCTCCGCCTTCCAAATGCTGGATGATAACAACAGTGGCCCAGTAGTGGCCACATCACAGGAAAGACCCATTTTAGGGGGAAGTACTCCAACCAGAGGGTGTGACTTGTCACAGGGTTTCCATGGAGATGTGGGCATGGGAATAACTTTATTGTTTTGTTTCTGGCTTTCTGAGATGGTAGCCCAGGCTTGACCTGAACTGATTAAATAGCCCAGGTTGATTTAACATTTCTGATTCTTTTGCCTCTTCGTCCCAGGCCCTCAGGGCTGTGACCGCACTTGGCTTTATTTGATGATGGGACAGGCCTCAGGGATTTGTGTTTGTAAGGTAAGTGCTCTACCAGGAACTACAGAAGCAGCCCAAGAACAACATAAAGGAATGCTTCTGGGCCTGGCAGCCAAAGCACTGAGTCCGGCACTCAGGAGGCAGAAGCAGGTGTCCTGCACCTAGTCTACAAAAGGGGGTCCAAGCCAGTCAGAACTGCTGAGACCTTGTCTCAAGAAAAACAAACAAATGAAAGTTGGTAGGGGTATGGCCTTCATTAGCCTGTGTCTAGAAGCTTGTCAACAGAAGACTCAGCCATGGAGCATGCCAATCATCAAGGGTTCTTATGGCCTCCACCAATGATTCCTGAATGGGTTCAAGGGAACATACTACTGACAAGTGGTTTCCTTAATGTAGATGATGGGTCACACCTATGGAGGCGTGGTTTTCACTATGCACTTTCGGGGGCGTGTGTGATCTCAAGGGGAGCAACCCATGGGATGTGGCCATAACCAAGCTTTCCTGGGGGGGGGTCTGTGGTCCCAAGGGAACACACCCACAATCCACAAGTAGCTGCAGAGGTTAGTCCAGGTGTACGTGATCAGTCAGGGACACCACCTGGGGGCAGGGCTTAGTCAGACCCTCCCAACTGAGGATCGGTCTGGATGACACACGCCCAGGAAGGGTGGCCCCAGACAATGGCTCTGGTGGGCGTGGTCTTCAGCCCCTGGGGTTATATCATAACGCACCTCGGAAACAGTAGGCGTCAAAGCGTGCTCCAGGCGCAGGGAAGCCAGTGCGGTTGGCAAAGCGGTATACAGTGCGCACACCCGGGGCTGGGCCCCCACAACGCCGGCGCGGCGTCTGGATCGGGTAGCGCACGCTGCCGTCTGCCAGCCATCCGGGGTCACACTGGTCCAAGCCCTCATGCCAGGCCAAGTGCAACTGTCCCACCGAGGCCAGCGCCGCACCCTGCCGCTGGCATTGTGCCCGTGCACCTGCCAGGGTCAGTCGGCGGGCGGGGCCCACGTAGAAGACCTCGCCTGGGAGAAGGATAGGGTGGAGATCAGGAAGGGGTAGGAGAAGGACGGACGCTCGGAACTGAGGATGGGAGGCTCAGAGGACGGGTGGCCCAGGTTCTGGCTCCAGCTTTGGAGAGCTTTTAGGAGACTTAGCGGGACCTGAGGGCTGGAAGAACATCTGACACTCAGGGAGAGATGGCCTGGGTTCCAGGTGCAGCTTTGGAGGGCACTGCGACTTCAGAGAGGTTCATGTGGGCTTAGGGAAATACCGGGATTGGGAAAGCAACTGGCACTCAAGAACAGGTGGCGATGGGGTCCCAGCCAAGCTTGCCTTACCTCCTAGCTCTCGGGCAAAGCAGTAGACATCGTAGAGTTCCTGTGGGTCGCGTCTCCCATAGCTCCGAACCCCCGGTAGACTGCTGCGGTCACCATAGCAACCAGGACGCGACTGAGTGATTGGATACCTGACGGCGCAAGGGGAGTGGCTATCAGACTGTGCTCTGGAAGACGTCTTCTTCAGGATCAACCCCCAGTCTCATGGCTCCCGAGCACCCCCTCACCGAACCGTGCGGTCTGAGAGCCAGCCCGCGTCGCAGTTGTCAAAGCCGTCTTCGAAGGCAGCCTGCAGGTGCCGTGGGGCGGCGATGGTGGCAGAGCTCAGGCGGCAGGCCTCCTGGGCCTCAGTGAAGGTCAAAGCATAGCGGTCCCGGGCAGCCCGGTAGTGGAACACGACTCCTGTGGGGTAAGTGCCAGGCAGCCGGAGAGAGGCTTATGGCGGAATCTTGGAGAACAGACCTCTCCCGAGCAGACCTTTTAAAGACAGGGTCTCATCGGGTGTGGTGCGGAATGCCTTTGACCCCAGTACTTGGGAGGCAGAGACAGGTGGATCCCTGAGTTCGAGGCCAGCCTGGTCTGAGTTCCAGGATAGCCAGGGCTACATAGTGAGACTGTGTCTCAAAAATAACAATGAAACACACACACACACACACACACACACACACACACATGCAAAGAAAAGGATATTGTCTCATTTAAACCAGGCTGGATTGAGACCCACAAACCCCACCCACGTCTGCTTCTGAGCTCACCCCCACACCTAGATCGTTTTTTCTTAATCTGTTGGGAAAACAGAGATTACCCTGGATTGTAGGGTACACAATGTGAGAATTGGGCACACGCTCTCTCACATTGTCTCCCTAATGCATGTGTTAATTGATGCTCACTTAACCTTCTAAAAAGATTTGTATCTAAAAAGGACTAGAGAGATGGCTCAAAGGTTTGAGAGCATTCTGCTCTTCCAGAGGTCTCAGATTCAATTCCCAGCATCCACATAGTGGCTCACAACCATCTTTAACTCCAGTTCCAAGGGATCCAGCACCCTCTTCTGTTTCCGTGGCACCCAAGGTCACACGTGGTGCACAATATACATGCAAAGTATCCATGCACATAAAATTAAAATTAAAAAGTTATTTTTTTTGAAACAGGGTTTCTCTATGCAATTTGCTCTGTGAACCAGACTGGTCTCAAACTCACAGAGGCTGTCTGCCTCTGCATCCCAAGTGACGGGATTACCAACCACAGGACGACTTGTAAGGTGAACCTCAGTGGCTGGATCTCAGGCTTGGTACTCTCCTTCCATCTGGGCCCCTCCCTTTCTATTCTAACTTTCCTTTTCATCCTCAGTGCCTCTCATTCCATCCTAGGATCTTCCCTTCAGTGTACAATGCCCCCTTCATCTTCAGGCCCTCCCCTTGTATGATTGGTCTCCCATCTTCTGTTTTATCCCCTACGAATTTAGCACCTCATCATCTATACTTGGCTCCTTCTCTGCAATATCCCCACCCTTTCACAGTAGCTCCTCCCCTTCTGTCCTGAGCACCTTCCTCTCCATCCTCAAACCCTCTCTTTCCAGCTTTCTTTTTCTTCCTTTGATGCTCTTCCTAGGATTCCTGGGCCCCTCCTCCCAGCTTCAACCCTTTCTCTCCCTTCATCCTAGGTCCCTCCCCTTTCATCTTTGACCACACCCATTACCTGATGCCAACTCACCTGTAACCTCCAGTGTCGCCAGATCCTGCTCATCCTCAATACCTCTCACCACTTGGCAGCGATACAGCCCAGAGTCGCTGGCCCGAAGCGGCCCCAACAGAAGCGTAGCATTAGTTCTGTGTCGGGGGTAAGCAGGCAATGACACCCGTCCCTGCCAGTCCTTGGCCACACGCACCACATTGTCCTTGGCCACCAAAATGGGTACATCCTGTCGCTGGCCTGATGCAGTCCGAACCTTGGTCCACTTGATCCGAGGAATGTCTCGAATGGTGCCTAGCAGTGGCTTCCAGGTAAAGAGGCAGGGCAGGGCTACCAACTCTGCAAGGGCAGCACGGATGGGTCCCGACCCTGACTTCAGCATGTGAAGCCCCTTTTCCATGGTAGTGGTGTCCTGTGTGTCTGGGATGGAAAGAGGACCTGAATCAGTGGCAAGGCAGCAGAACACTGACATTTCTTGCTTTCATGGGTTTTTCTCTTTCAGTTTTCTTTCACTAACTCTTTTTGTGTTTTGAGACAGTATCTCACTATGTAGGCTTGGTTAGTCTGGAACTCACCACATAGACCAGGTTGGCTCAAACTCACAGAGACCCTCCTGCCTTTGCTTCCCCAGTGCTGGAATTAAAGGTGTGCACCACCACGTCCAGCTTCACTAACCCTTCTTTACAGAGAGATCAAGGCCAGAGAGGCCAGACTGCCTACACAGTGTCACAGTGCAAGAAGGGACTGCCGGGTCAGACCACTCATGTTTCTGCCTCTTGTGGGAGAATTCCAAAGGCTTCTCATATGGGTGAGCTATGGTTGTCATTATCACTGCCTTGCTGTGTGGTCCTGGGAAAGTCACTTTCCTTCTCTGAGGCTCAAAAGTTAAGCCAGAGGCAGACACTGGAAGCAGTGTTTTTCTTCTGGTTTTAGACAGAGTCACCTGTAGCACAGGTTAGCCTCAAACACAGTATATAGCTCAGGATGATCTTGCACTTCTGATCCTCCTGTTCTATTGGCCAACTGCTGGAATCACACAGGTGTGCCACTCTGTTGAGTGTGCTCAATCAAGTCACTGAATTCCCATAACCATCTGTAGTGGCAATGGCTTGTCTTCTTTTAGGGACACTGGGAAACGGAAGATCAGAGAAATAAATATTTCTGCCTATGGTCACAGAGAAACTCAACAAGGGACTCATAAACCCTGGGATTGACACCATTGGGGGAGATTCTAGGGGAGGCACAGAGATCTCCCTTCCCTTTCCCACCTGCCTCTCTCTCTCCCCCACCTTTCTTTTTCAGATTGTTTCAGCAAAAGACAGTGAGAGGTGCCCTCCAGTCTCTGCAACTGTAACTAAAAATACCTCTCAGGTGTCCCGCTCCCTTTTCACTGCTCAGAAAACTGGTTTCAGCTTTTCTCGTTTTATTTTGTAGGACCAGCAGGAGAAGGTTCTGAAATGAAAAAGCCTCATCCCATCCCACTGACCCCCACTCCCAGAGCCCCACTCACCCTGATCCCCAGTCACTAGGAGCAAAAGTCTCAGCACCAGAAGGCTGGAGGCCCAGACAGATGCGACCCCCATGCTGGAGCTAGGAGCAAAGCAGAAGGAGGGAGGGTGAGTCATGCACAGACCCTCCCCTGACCTTGAACATGAAAGAACCAGATGGTCCATGCAAGAACTAGGAATCAAAACTCAGAAAGGCCAGCATGCCACTGAAGGTCACAGAGCAGGAAAGCAGGGGCCATGGAGGCAGGACTTGAACTGCAAGCATCTCACTTCAGAACCCAAGCGGTGAGGCAGGGTGTGGGTTAGTGGTGGGACACCTGCTAAGCTCATGGGCCTAGGTTCTGACCCAGTATCTTCCAGGCTTACATAGGCGTTGGGTTCTCTTCCCAGACCTTGCCATTCTCATGGGGGGGGCCACTTCTAGCCCCCGACCCTGTAACCCACTGAGCACATGTTGGGCTCTAGTCCTGTTGGGTGGGCTTGGTGGCTCACACAATCTCAGACCTGGAGCGGTGGGGACCAAATGCACAGGCCACCATGGTCTGCATAGCAAGTCCTCTGACTCTGACTTTTCCTTGCTGTGTGATTTTTAGCAAGGAGCTTAGCTTCTCTCTGCCTCCCTTTCCTTGTGGGTCAGATGAGGACAACAGCTGGCTGGAAGGGATGGATGAGTCAATTCATACACAGTTTTTGAGCAAATTGGTTTGAAGGAGAGCATTTTAGCTGTGGCTAATATTGTCCTTAAACTTCACATTGCCAAGTCTGAAATCCTGTTTTTCAAGTCAGCTTTCACCATCAGACTGGACTCCTAAGGGAAACAACAGGCCCTCATCCTTTTAGGAGTCCTCAGGGGAGTCCTCAGGTTCTTCCCAGGCCCAGTTCACCCAGCTGACTGTTCACAACCCGCAGAAGACACTTCCTCTGTCCTGGCCATCCCCTCCAGAGAGGCCATGTCCCACCTGGCATATGGTAGCAATTACTGAGTGTCGTGAAGGTCTATCTCGTGTGCCTGAAAAACATTCATTCCCCAGGGATTCTTCAACTAAACTTTGCCCCTCTCTCAGACCCCTCCCAAGGGCTCAAAGGAAACTGGAGAAGGAATGTCAGAGGGACACTTGCAAACTGGCCCTTCTGCCTATCAAAGAAGAGCAGGCCCTTGTGGGTGGGGTCTCCAAGAGGCCCCAAAGAGCACAGCTCCAGCCTGTTCCCCTCCTGGTGTGGACCTGTCCTTGGTGCTGAACTCTGAGGCATAAAGCTGGCCTGCCTCAGCATCCAAGAAGGCTAGCTGTTGGTTTTGGGTTGCACAGTAGAGCACAGGCTACCAACTTGTAAATGCCCACAACCTCTAACTTCAACCAGGCCATCCCCATTTCTTCTCCCTGGGAACTCTAAGCCAATGTGAGGTACACTAGTGGCTAAGATTACCCCATTGGTGTCTAGGGGAGATCAAGGCCAGAAAAACGTGTTCTCTCATTATCTTTTTCCTCAGCCCTCTCCACATAATTGAGTTCATTTGGGTGTGGTGGCCAAAGACTGTCATCCTACACTTAGGAAGTGGAGGCAGGAGGATCAATGAGTTTAATTAAAGTCAACCTATACATAATAACCAGTCTCAAAAAAGGGGGTGTGGTGGCACATACCTTTAATCCCAGCACTCAGGAGGCAGAGAAAGGGGGATCTCTGTGAATTTGAGGCCAGCCTGGTCTACAGAGTGAGTTCCAGGACAGTCAGAGCTACACAGAGAATCCCTGTCTGGAAAACAATCCCCAAAAGAACCCATGTCACATTCTTCCTACTTATCCAGCATGCAACTCTGCACCAGGGACCTTGCTTCCCCATAACTCAGTTTCCCCACCTGTAAAATAAGCCTTATCCAGCCCAAACCCTCTGAAGTTTTCTGGAAGGAGTGAGCTAAGAATTGTAAAATACATCATATTTAAAAACAGCTCTTTGTACACAAAACCTTGGGAACACCCTAAAAATACCCCAAGGTAGCCCAACACAGTGACAGACAAATGTCAGCCTCATGGTCCTCCCTCTCCCTTTCCCTCACATCCTCATACACCCACAGGCTTCTCTTAAAATACCTCCTCCCCTGGGCAGCCAGAGGTGAGTGGTAGCATTTGGGCTGAGGTCTGGATCCGCCCACTGATGAATGAGGCATTAACCTCATGTATATGCAAGTAGGGGCCTGCAGGGGTGAGGGGAGGCACGTTCAAGTGTGTGTGTATCCCGGTCCCACCCATCTCTGGTCTCTTCACTGAGTTGGAGTTGGGCACTTATCTAGTGTCACTGGGTGATTGCATGTGCATCTGGGGTTATTTCTGGGCAAGGGTATGCCAGTCTATACCCTACAGTGTGGGGACATTAGTTACATGAGGTTCAGGAGGATTTCTAGTCCTGGGCAAAGGCCACACACATTCACACACATGCACTTACAGTCACTGTGGGTTCCTGGCCTGAGACTCACAATGGGTTTGTGTGCACAGGCATGAACATGGAATACTGTGGAGGAAAAAGGAAGCCAAGCTAGGGATCCTCACCCCTGCCATGCCTCTCCCACTGCGACTCCTCAACCTTGCACTCCCAAGCTCTGGGTCATCTGTCCCTATTCACAAAACTCACCCCAGACACACACTCGGGAGAGATACACACAGTGGCTTCTAGGGAGACTAAGAAAGAGAACCCATGCAGGCTCTCACTGGGTAAGCTGTGCAGCCTCTACACAAAGACACCCACAGTCTGGAGCCCTCTGTTGAAGCCCCAATGGATCAACCACCTGGTCTGCCTCTTTCCACAGGCGGCCACACCAGCCCTGAGTACAGAGGGGGGATGCAGATGGCCTTGCTGCATGGCCACTGGTAATGTGGCCCCCATCACAGTTTTCAAACAAAAGACTAACTGCAGTTGTTATCAGCCACAGGAGACCCCAGGCACCCTGATATTCCTCTCATGGCCTGTTGACACACAAAGACCCCAACAAAAGGGCTGGAAACCTTCCCTATTTCCCTCTGGGGATGTCTAGGGGCCACTGATCTGGGATGGCACAGTGCCCACATTCATCCCTTCCTAACTGGTCCCCACATGCCCAGCTTGGGCCATTGCCCACCCTGGCCTGCCTCAGCCTGGCTTTTTCCCAGCCACACTTAAAATGAACAAAACCACACTGTGGTGTATGGATGGGGGTCACTTGAATACGTCAGCGGCGGGTACCCTCCCTTCTAGCAGCTAGTCACCCAAACAGTTTTTAAAATGCACCATTCAGACAGACTAGGGTGAAGCACCCATGTGGAGGGCTGACATGATGTAGAGATGTGTAGCACCTGGGGGTTCTCTGTCTCCCGCAGGATCCATCCAGGTCCTGGACATCCATATTACGGCAGACCAGAACCCACACCCAGCACTAACATGCTTGCTGGGAAAAGGGACTGCACCCCAACTCCACATCTGTTAGAAACATACCCTCCCCTTAGGATGGGGCAGCCTTCTTCCCGGCCAGGATGCAGTTAGAGGACAGAGACCTGTCTGGATTCCCTTCCCAGGGACCAAGACTCAGCTGCAGACACTCTTGAATTGGGGGCCCCCTCCCCACCGCAGCCCTCCATTCACTTGTAAATTGGAAGTCTCCACTTCAAATTACCGGGGTGTCTCAGCTAAAACACCGGGAGTACCCAGTCCCGAGATTCTCTAGGTCATATGCAGGATGCCCTTGTCTTTTTTCCAAACTCGGGGTGCCCCTCCCCTAGACCTAGCTCCCAGTGCCTCCTGCTTGATCCAGAGAACTATCTGCAGCCAGAGACCCTTCCCACCGGACAATATTTTCATTCAAGACTACCTCTGTTCCCAACACCCCTAAGACTGCCCCTCATGCGCTCACCACCCCCCACTCGGATCCCCTCCCCCACTGCCCCCTGCCCATCCCCATCCAAGTGGAGGGCTTCGCCTTCCTTCTGGTCAGTCCTCCCCAAGTCCGATTCCTTGTTGCCCCCCTCGCTGCGGGCCCCCCACACCTGGCTTCTTAACGCGGACACATCCCCACGGCCCCGGGCACAAAGGACTCGCTGATGGATCCGGGTGCTTCTCTAGGCCCTGCGCCCGGTGCTCAGCACGCCAGGCTCAGCCTCCTCACTTATAAAGGAACACAGGTATGCTGTGCGCATGCGCAGCCTCAGGCCTCCTGCTGCGCTGGTGAGGGCGCCCAGACAGAAATTCACTTCACGTCTCTCTTCGACACAGCCCAGGGACAGCCTACACCAGACTCCGCCCTCATTCTCTTTGCCCGCTTAGGAACCCCATTAAATGGCCCCAGTATGTCTCATGAGGCCACTCGCTTCACTTTACAGGTGGGGAAACCGAGCCTCAGGGAGGTAAGAGTACCAAGGTTACGCTGAGGGAAAGCAGAGGGAGGTTCGAACCTGACTGCCCAAAGCTCCAAGTACAGTTAACTACTTCTGGAACAAAAATAGGCTCGGAGGAGCCACCGGATCACAGGGCTGCAAAGGAGCTGTGCGACAAAGCCAGTAATCTCTCCTCAGCAGCATAAGCTTCTGCTGCCAAACCTGAGGACCAACAGGGTGGCAGGAGAGTAATGAGCCCTTCGACTTCTCTTCTGATCTCCACCCACAGAAAATAAATAAATATTAAATCATCGCGGACAGAAGCTGGGGTTGTGAACTGCAGAACTGCTCCAGGAGCCCAGCCAAGTCCACGCCATTTGCTCTCCCACTCACCTATCCCTCACTCACCCATCGCTCACTCACCCATCCCTCACCCTTCGCTCACTCACCCATCCCTCACTCACCCATCCCTCACTCACCCATCCCTCA
>JAQHUG010000549.1:662919-679933 GCA_028555095.1 Dicrostonyx torquatus | reverse complement strand
TTAGCTCAATCAACTATTAATTGAGCTAGAGTAAGTTACTACCACTGTCCCTTTAAATGAGAAAAGGGAAGCAGAATTAAGGAAACCAAAGACTTTTTGACAATCTGTCCAAGTGTAAAACCTATCTCAAAAAGGATCATTCATGTTCCTTCAAATGGTGATTATCGAGGCACAACTCAGCTACCGAAGAATACAGAGGCAACTTGTAAAAGGAACTCACTCAAGGGACGCTTGTCTGTATTTACTTCTCAAGATCCTCTTCCATACTCAGATCTTTTACTTTGCATTTAACTTCAAGTGGGTGAAAGTACTTACAAAAGAGCAGTGCGATGCCCAGCAGGATGGCAAGGATGGCCCACTTCCCCAAGGAGACCCCTACACTCCTTGACCTGGCCGTACACTGGCTGGGATGAGTACAATCACACAGGTTAACCCGCAAGACTTTGGTTGTGGATTGGCCTGCTCTGTCTTGTACAGTGACGGGAATGGCGTATTCTTGAAATTCAGCATTTTTCCGATAGGACAAGCGGGCGGCCGTATCTTTAAGAAAATAAAAAGACTTCACTTTGATTGATTGATTTCCGGTGGAGAGTTGTGCACATCTGTATGCTCACATTTAGAGATCCCATAAGAACCTCAGGAATCATTCCCCCAGGAACTGACCACCTTGAGTTTTGAGTTAGGCACTTCCATTGCCGAGCATGTGCAGGTTAAGCTAGGCTTGCTGGCCACCATGCCTGGGGATCCCCCTGTCTCCTCCCCACCACCAGGACTAGGATTGTAAACAGGTACTGCCCTACCCTGATTTTTCATGAGGTTCTGGGGACTGAACTGGGTCCTCGCACTTGTGTGACAGTCACTTTACAGACTGAACTCTCGCTAGTCCAGCATTATTTTTAATGATGACTTATTCTTTCCTTAGAATCTGTTCCTCCATTCTTATTGTAAAACACCCACCTGCCAAATTAAAAATAAATGCAAAGGAGGCTGCCTCGATGCCCTTCACCCTTTCAAGAACTAATATTACCTTAGACATATTTCTCCTTGTAATTCTATTAAAGAACGCCTTAATCAAATTTATTTTTAGATCCAGGTAAGAAATGCACACCTGAATTCCTAGCATGAAACTAAGGAGGCCAAAATAGGACAATGAATTTGAGGCTAGCCCAAGCTATATAGTAAGATCCTATTTCAAATGGCAAAAGTAATAATAAAATTTAACAGTAGCAATCAGGCATAGAATGTTGCTCTAACAACATTCCAGCAATAATTTCCCCTGATCGATACAGAAGAAGAATAATAGGTTGGCTCTTAATGTAGAAGGCCAACATTTTTCCCCAGTTCCAGCTCATATGCTATTTAAGAATCTATACCTGAAGATACACAGAGAACATTCTCAGTTTTCACGCTCTAAGCCATTTACCTTCTGCTGTCTGTCCACGAATCCTCTGGAAAAGGCAATGTTTTGAAGAGCGTAGTACTTCCTATATGATTAATGCCTTGTGTGGAAATAATCTCCCTAAAAGAGCTAATTATACTACTTTCTCCTATAAAAAACATAGCCAATTGCATCATAATACTTTGTTTTTATCAACTAGGATAGTCAACTTCCCACAATTGTCTTGATAGATTATTTGAATAATGTTATTTTTAATTTACCAAAGTTCTATAGATGTTTAGTGGCAATTATAACATCCTTGGGCTTTTATAAAAGACAAAAACGATGTCACAGTGGCATAAATCCTAGCCCAGGAAGCACCTGGAATTTCTCCAGGTTAAATGTCTGTGAGAGCTTTGAGGTTTGGGCTGGACCTTGTACCCGAACACTTGCTAGAGGACTGCAAATGGGTCTTGGATTATATTGGAACACTTCAGCATCAGCAGTGTCCAAGGAAGGATGGGACAAATCACTAACCTCTTCCATGACCACTGGCCAAGCCATAGATAGCCATATCATACATTATAGTAGTTAAACGACCTTGTGTTTTTCTTATTAATCAGCTCTGCCCTCTTCTAACTATCTCCTGACACTACTGTCACCTGTATAAGACATACATCTGGACAAAGAATGACCTTCTTTCCACAGGCCCAATGCATACTCCACTGTCACCTACCATACAAAGATTAGTCTCCTCAGGTTGGGACACAAGACTTACCACCACCTAACTTCACCCTTCCTTATACCCAAACATTCAGCATTCCTGAGAAAGTCTTCTAAACTCAGCTACCAAATTACTCATTTCCCTATTGTGTTTTTTTTCTATATGCATGTTTTTTAATCAAAACATTGCCTAAGGAATCACTTTTTAAGTAGTTATTTGCTGGAAGGCACTAGGCTCAGTGCTGAAAGTGAGAATATGGATTGTGGACGCTGTGAGAAAGGAGAGTTGGTAACCAGCAGTCATACAAGGTATGAGGTGTTATAACACGGGATGCAACAGGTCCCAGGGCCCTCCTTATATTTCTGAGGAGAGTTCTCAGAGGTCAAGCATCTGAGCTAAGGTAGTGCCTGCCTGACTCATCCCTATGCAAATATTCAGGGTTTGCAGCTTATCCGACCAGTAGTAAGCAATGCGTTCAGTTATGGTAGCATGAAACTAAGACACAGTGAAGGTGATTTTTTAGGTAGAAAGGACAGCATACATAGAGCTTAGTAGCATGAAAAAATATGGTATTAGAAGCTGGAGAGATAGCTCCATGTTTGAGAAAACTTACTGCTTTTCCTGAGGGCCAGAGTTTAGTTCCCAGCACCTATGTTGAACAGCTCACAACTTCCTGTAACTCTAGCTACAGGGAATCTGACAATATGACAGCCTCTTTTGGCCTCTATTGATGCTCACACGCATGGTGTGTGCACACACAGAGACACTACAGAGAGAGATGCATACACACATACATACACTTATCCATGCACACACAGGCACATGCATTGGAAAGGCTATTTACTATCTTAAACTTTTGCATTGTACTTCATGCAAATTAATATGCAACCCCTGCAGTAGTTAATCTGCTACATCAAATCATATGAATCATTATTTTTCTGGAATACCATTAACTGGGTTGAGGGTCCAGATTCTGTTGACTTCGGGAGAAGAGCTTGCCAAGTTGAACTGAAAGGGAGGGCCATGGACAGGCTCATCAGGATCGACAGCCGAAATGTCTGTATACCCCATCTTTGGCTTGCAGATGACAAGATAATCTTGAAGTATTTCTGGAGCATTATCATTCACATCCTCAATGTTCACCGCGAGTGTGCCTGTGCATGATTTACCCTCTGGGAAGGGAAAGGGAGAAGGCTGAGTGCAGTTCTCATGTTCCTGTTTTAGAGTCTCCGATGAGGAAAATAAATTTCAGTATCTTCTCTATTTTTTTTAATTTTATTTTTTGGTTTTTCGAGACAGGGTTTTCCTGTGTAGCTTTGGGGCCCATCCTGGAACTTGCTCTCTAGACCAAGCGGGCCTCCAGCCTGACTCAATCTCTCTCTCTCTCTCTCTCTCTCTCTCTCTCTCTCTATATATATATATATATATATATATAATTTTAAGTCTAGGTCCTATAAATGAGACAAAACATGTGTCATGTGTCTTTCTGAGTCTAGCTTGTTTCTCTTAACATGATTTCCAGTTGTGTCCATTAAATGAAAATGTCGCTATTTCGTTTTTCTTCACAGAGATATGAAATCCAACTGTGTGTATTACCATGTTTTCTTTATTTATTTTTCCTTGATGGCCATCTAAGCTGTTTCTATTTCCCTGTTACTGTGCAACAATGAACATGGGTTGCTTTGTGGTATGTTGATTTAGAGTGCTGTGGGTATATACTCATGAATGGTACAACTTCAATCTATTTTTCCTAAAAACATAATCTTTGGTTATTAGATGAATAACAAATAAGAATACAAATGAATAAAAGGTAAGATTCTCTAATACGTTTCTTGCTGCTGATAATATCAGGTACAAGTTTCAACAAGCATTTTTGCCTGAGTTAATATAAATAATAGAAACAAATGCTGAATTGCAAGTTCTCTTTCCTTGGGCTCATGGATGTTAATGAGCCATGATGAAGTGGTTATAGAAATATTATTCTAATCCCAGGACACATTCAAACACGTAGGGAGGTTTTAGTATGTTACACCCAGGGTTCACAACCAAAGATTCTATTTCAAAGAATACAAGGTAACATCTACATATTGAAATTGTTATTTAAATTAAAGCCACAGATAGAGGAAATTTACTTTAAAACCAGAATTCAAGTTTAGAAGCACTTAGCAACCACATGAATGAGTAAAAACCTCTAGGTAAAGTGACACAAAGATATGTGGAGGAGTCAGAGAAGACAATTGCAAAGTCTCATAAGGTTAGATTTGATCATTGTCCTTTACTACAGAGCTGTGCATGAACTAAGTTCCTGCAGATGGAATAGAAAGATAAATAAGAGATGTGTTATTTATTTGAGGATGATGGCTCACACTTTATAAACGCAGCACAGAATAAGCCAAGGAGAAGAATTGCCACAACTTCAACACCAGCCTGATTCACACAGTGGGCTTGCAGCCATCTTGAACTACAGAGTAAGATTATGTCAACAACAACAACAAAAGTATCTTTCTGAGTGTGGGGTGCAAGTCTGAAATCATAGCATTCAAGATGCTAAGGCAGGAAATCAGGAAAAATAAAGGTCATCCTTGGCTACACTGTGAATTCAAAAGCAGCTTTGATTACATAATACCCCCTTATCAGAAAACAAACAAAACCAGAAAAAAAGTCATCCCGTAGAACAAGAAGAGAGCTTCCACAAGGTAATTTACAAGAATTTTGCAGAGTTACCACAATTTTAACTTATTCTTCCATCTATTATAAAATACCTAACTGGACTCTCTGAATGTGACTGCCAGTGGGGACTGACTGAGAAGCCAATGATAATGGCACTGGGACCTATCTCTTCTGCATGTATTGGATATTTGGGAACTTATTCTATATGGATGCACATCTTCTTAGACCGAGTTGGAGGGGGGAGGGCCTTGGGCTTCCCATAGGACAGGGTATCCTGCCCCATCTTAAGGAAGCAGGGGGAGGGCGGTGGGGTAGTGGGGGAGCGGGAGGGCCGGGAACAAGGGGAGTAAATGTAAATTTTTCTTTTAACAATAAAAAATAAATAAAAAATACTAAATTAAAACTTTATTACCTTGGTCTATTGCCATAACTGTAATATTATACAAGTCATTTCTTGGAGCCATGGATTCTCTGTCTAGGGCTTTTGATATTGTCAGTAAACCCGAAACTTCTTCAATGCTGACCCATTCTTTAGGATCCTGCAATTTTTTGTATCTGTTAATAAAATGAAATTATGTAAGTCTTTGGCATCAGAACATGTCTCAAAATAAGCCACAGTTTCAATTACGACAACTGCATTAGACCAAGGCTCCCAGATTTATATACCTTAAGCCATTGCTGTTCTTGGTTTCAGGATCGTAGGCCTTATAACCATTGATCTTGGACCCCACGGCTGAGTTTTCTTTGATGCGCACATATTGTTCAGGGGGGTTGCATTCTGGCCCTTCATCCTGGTCCCTCACATGAACTGTAACCAAGGCCCGGTTCATGGTGGGTACTCTGCTTGCAACGTCTCTGAGAAATGGAGCTTCGTTGTTCACTCCGATCTCGAGCGTCACCTGACGATTTTCTTCATAATCCAGGGGCTTTAAAATAAAGGATATGCATGTCAGCTCCGTGTGGAGAACATTGGTATTGCAAGCAGCTGGGCACTGCTATCATTATGGCCAGGACTGCATAACAAATTCATGCTCACATTTCGTTAACAGTGACTTTTCTTCCTTGCTAGATCTGTGATCCTGGGCTAACTGTCCTTTACCAAGGGTCATCTCCAAAGTCTCCACAGGTGGATTTACAGAGCCATGGGGAAGAAATCCCTCAACTATTCTTTCACTCTTTTAAGGAAAATTATTCTCAGCCAGGAAGTATTGCAGATTAATGTCAAAGTCTAACAGGCTGAGATTAGGGCCATCTGACCCTAGTATTGGACAAACCTTGTAAAACTGGATAGTAACTTTAACAAATCCAAAAGGTGAAAATACTTTATTTACTTTCTGACTGGTGGAAATGTCTGTTTTCTTTTTGTGAGGTTCTGGGAATCTGGCTGGTTTCTTTCAGTTGCTGTTTGCTTATTTTCATCTGTGTTATTAAAATGGAGTCTCATTCTGCAGCCCAGGCCAGCCTTGGAACTCACTGCATTGCCCAACCAGCTGGCCTAAACCTGCGGTGATGATCCTTTCTCAGCCTTGAAAGCTCAGGGACACTGGTGTGTGTGCCCTCACTCAGCTTCCAAACTTTCAGTTTCAAGTCCCCTCATAGAAGATATCAAATGGAGCCATCTCTACCCTTACACAAGACGTCTAATTGAGCCATCCCTAGTCTGTCTTTCCTTTAAGCGAAATGTACCCAGGATCTCATTTCTTCTTAGGAACTCACTTCATTTTGTAAAGATCCTCCTGTTATAAAAAGGACACTCGTGACAGTTTAAGAATAGTACTTTATCACTGTCTCTCTCTTATCACAAGCACTTCTCACAGCAGAAATGCAGACTATCAACATGACGAGCTCCATGGTGATCACCACTCACATATGACCCAGCTTTAAGCAGGCAGTGTAGATTCAGAGTCCTCAACCTGTGTGCAACAGGAATTCCTATTACCCCATTCCTGTTCAGGAGAAGTTTCTATTACCCCCATTTTACATTTTACAGCAGCAGTCTGGAGAATAGGAAGAAACTGGTCCTCCTAAAGTCAAAAGATTTCATTTAGAGTTTGAAGCCAGGTGGCTTGTCCTCAGACCATTTCCTTAATGGGCACATTTTACTCTCCCTTACATAACTAAATTAATTATTCAGTTCATCAGCCTCTAGAAATATTTTAATCAGTTCCTTGGTTATAAGTGTTTTTTAGACAGAAAAATCCAACAAAATCCATAAAACACTATTTTCCATTCTACTGTGAAGGAAATCACATGAAGTTTTCTCTGTCTTTTTACTGATGAAAATGGTGGCTTGCTGAATGTTAAACAAAACCAAAAGATACACGTGAGGGACTAGAGACATGGTTTGCTGTTTCAGCGTGCTTCCTGCTGTCCCAAAGGATCAGCATCCTTGACAGACAACTCACAGCTAACCACCTATGATTCTAGTTTCAGGGAAATGAATATATATATATATATATATATATATATTTAAAATGGTAAATAAAACTGTTTTCATACTGTCCTTGCACCTACATATCAATAGCGTGAGAAACTAATACATCTTCTAAAAAGTCAAAAATGTTGATGAATCTTAGCACCTAAAGCATGCATATGAAAATATTTTTTATGATTATATCAGGAAGCAAGAAGTATGAACATCCATTTGTTTGATGCTACCAAGGACCATCTCATAAATCTATGCTGGGGTGGCCATACAGAAACAAGGACAACTTTGGGCAATGAGGAAGTGAAAGGCATGCAGGTAACCATTGCATCTCTGCCTGAATGCAGCTGTATGATCCAGAGCAGCTTCCTACAGCCTTACAATATCTTCCTGTCAGCTCTGTAGGCTCAAAGTCAAAGAGGTAAGGAATTCAAGTTCTCGCCACACTAAGGCATATGTTTGCTTCATTACACTAAAAATTTATTCATGAACATCCCACATGTGCATAGAAGTGCTAACAAACTCCCTAGAAAATCTTGGAGGTAGAATTCAGGACCTTCCATATAAAAATCACCGAGATCTGTATTTTTTCCACTCAAAGTTATACAGATCAAAACAAACTGGCAAGCTCTACACAACTAAGAGAAATATACCCAAGTAATTCTTGATTCAGTCTACCAGTTATTCATCCCTTCCAGGTACAGAAGAAGGATTACAGTATATATCTAGTATGTGACCCTGATGAACAATGCAAAACGAGGTATTGGAAATGAAGCATTCTTTCAGTATAATCAGATCACTACCTCATTTCTTTTTTTCCCTTTTGGGTAGGGATACATACATACATAAATGCAAATATATCTATACATATATATAGATATAATAGTTTTTTCATACAATATATTATGTATGAAATATATTATATATATATATATATATATATATATATATGGCGACTTTGTTCAAATTACCACAGGTGAGTAAGACTGTTTAGGCATATGTGCATGTGTATGTGCACAGATGTGCATGCTTGTGTGTCTGTGTGTGGTTTAAAACTAAATTTATGAATAGTCTACTTATTAAAGTCAAATTAAAGTAAGTAACAGATTTATTGATTAAGTTGAATAGCAAATACTCTATTCATGTTTAAGCCAATTCAATGAGATAGTTCAAAGTAACCACTTGATATGCCTGTTATTTGGTAAATAGCAATTTACCATCAGTGTTGGTTTACTAGCCAGATACCGACTGGAACCATAACTGGGCTCTGTGAGTAGAGAGTGCAAGCAGTCACCAGGACGTGATCACTCTGCGCCATGAACTTAGTGGGGCATGGTGTCATGGAAATATCACCAATGTGGGAAGTTATAAAGTAGATTTTCACTCTAGGATGGATAGTTGCTATTTGCCTTTCAGGAACTGATTGGCCTCCATCACCATAAGGTTGCTTATTTTGTCATTATCCATTACTATTACTATGAGTTGGGGATATTAATACCTCATCCTAAAGGAGAAGCAACATCTAAAGTTAAGTTACACTTTAAAAAGTCTCATCCATTGCCTGTCACAACAATATGAACAGTTCATAACTACTGTTTATTTTTAGCTACTAAATGTTACTTATTTAGTAGTTTTAGCTATTAAATGTTACATTTAGTTACTAAATGTAGTAATATAAATTATTCCCAATCTAAATTCTATGCAATTACACACATAGTTATAAATATAATTGAAATTGTCATGTTATAGATAATGGAAATAAATACATTTAAGGCTTGCTGGGAAGAAAATTTTGTACTCTATAGATCTGAAATTTAGTGAACATGAACCAGAGGCAAAGCAGAGACATGCAAAAATAGGTGTCTTATACTGAGATTGTATATCTGACTATTTCCATTTAGACAGAACCTTCCAGGTCTTGACATATAATCCCTTAGAACTCTCACATAGGAAAACAACTGAAACCAGCAAGATTACATTATATTCTCATCAATAGATAAGAGTCCCTTACTCAGTGAAGAAACATAACACCCATCTACAGAACACTATTATCTTTTTATCTGAAGTTAGACATAAAAAAATGTTCATGTTCAAAAAAGGCTTTTCTGCACTTCTAGCGTGAGACCAAGAATATAGTGTGCAATCAAATAGCAATATATGCAATAAAATATATCCATTTGGTTCTGTTTTATGTAATACCGTATTCACCCTAGGTATTGCCTATTAGGAATAAGATAACAGGCATATATCCTAGAGATAATGAGAAGAATATGGGGCTTCTAAGTTACACTGGGAATATCTACTAAAGAACATAAGTTGCAGATGGACACAGAAACACTTAAAAAAACAAAAACACAAAACCCTGTGTATCTCTTATAGATACAGATCAAGGCCCAAGAATGTGAGTTGTAAACAAAATGTAGGAGGGGTGCCTCTGGAGGTGGAGATCTTTATAATTAGCAGTATTCTGGCATATAGAAGAGAAAAGAAAGAGAGGAGTCACATGGGAGCCATCAGACTAACCAACTTGGTTAGTAGTGGACCCGAAACTGTCTAGTTGATGAAGCCACGAAGTGACACAAAGTTCCTATTCTTTATCTCTTTACCTTCACAACACAGAGAACACCCTCATTAGTCGCTGGGTCTGTTGTGATTTTGAAGCGCCCATTTTCATTCCCTTTCAAGATGGTAAAATTTGCCTTCCAATTGGCACTATTAACCAAGTCCTTATCATCTACAGGGATGCGCAGGATTTCGACATTATATGTGTTCTCTTCCACAGAGGTTTCATACTGGAAGAAAAGAAAACATTTAAAAAGTGTAGTTATTATAGAAAACTTTCACAAAGTAAAATGTTTCCTAATTTCCAAAAGAACCTGTTTACACAGATTACCTAAAAGCATGACCACAGAGAGCGCTGTTTCATGAAACTTTAAGACAAAGACTATTTCCTACAAATGTAGACTGATGTCATTGCCCTTCAACAAGACTAGATAACATAAATCCTTACATCTGGAAACAGAGGCCATGTGTGTTTTGTTTATTTGAACTTCAGTTTTATTCATAGATGAAAACATGCCTCAGAGCCTGACAAAAACTTGATAAACCACATTAGAAAACTGAAATAGGCAAAACAAAGATAGATTTGTGTGTTCTAAACTTACAGCATTTTGTCTGAATGTGGGCGCGTTGTCATTGGAATCCTGCACTGTTATGATACACGTTGATGTACTGATCAGTCCAAAAAATTGGCCATTCATGTCTTGGACTTTCATTATCAATGTGTACTTGTCCACAACCTGAAAGTAACACAATTATTTAGTTGACTCAGACACTTGTTTAGGTTCATAAATGAAACCTGTGTTGCATATTATTTTGCTTGTTTTTTATTTGATTTCTATGTTTGGGCATACTCTTAACATTTAGTAGAGAAAGGTAATTCTTCACAAAAAGACATACTAAGAATTTAGACATTTTCTAACAGAAAACAAAAAAGTCACAGATGGAGTACAGAGTTTGAGTTTTTAAATACTCAGAAAAATGTTAGCATTGTCAACCTGTGGGTTGCGCCCCTTTGGGTCAAATGACCCTTTCATAGGGGCTGCCTAAGACTGTCGGAAAACAGGTATTTACATTACAATTTACAACAGCAATAAGATTGCAGTTATGAAATTGCAGTGGAAATAATTTAATGGTTAAGGGTCCGCACAACATGAGGAACCGTATTAATGCTCACAGCATTAGGAGAGCTAAGAACCACTGGTCTAGAGTAACCTAACCTAGTGTCATGGGGAACAGTCTCTGAGTTAAACAGGCTGACCAAATTGAGAAATAATAACAAAAGATTCAAAAACTTCTCGAAATAACTGGACTTGGGCAAACCAATCAATTTTTCTAACTATCACATTTCTCCTACCTAGATTGACTATTTATTATACCTTCCTAATAATTCAAGTAAATAATTTTAAACACCAAGTAATATTCACATAAAGAAGTTGAGTAAGATTACCGCACATATGACCACATGCTATTACTAGCAAATTTAATTTTCTCCCAACTAATACTTTCCTATTTAAAAACTGCACATGTGTAGACTGACTGAATAGGGGTCAGGATAAGAACAACATTCA
Source organism: Dicrostonyx torquatus (assembly GCA_028555095.1). NCBI lineage: Eukaryota > Metazoa > Chordata > Mammalia > Rodentia > Cricetidae > Dicrostonyx > Dicrostonyx torquatus. The sequence goes on along the minus strand of JAQHUG010000549.1, from coordinate 668,606 downwards.
CCAAAAAAGTTAAGCCTTATCACCCTGCATGACTACTGAAGCCTTTACTGCTCACTAACCTCACACATTAAAGGAAATGAAATAATATGCAATAGTTTTCCTGAGAAGCACATTGCATCCTCCCTTTTAAACACCAATCAAACTCTATTTCTTAAGGTTTCTCTTTACATATGGAAATAGAAATAATGCTTAAAAACTATGAAACATTCCAGGAATTCATATTTTCTTATACTTCAAATAAAATAAAACAGAATAGTAAGTTAAGTAAGTGGGAAAAGAGTGAAATGACTTTCTATAGTAAGGACAATACCTCTCTGTCCATGTAATGAGAGACAGTGGTGATGACGCCCGTGTCGGGGTGGACAGAGAAGAGCCCAGGTGACCGTGGGTTCTGCTCCAAGATGCTGTATTTGAGGCGCGTGTGCATCGTGTCAGGTTCATCTTTATCTGTAGCACAAACCACTCCCACCACAGTACCTATGTGTTCAAAAAGCAAATTTGAACTCCCAGAACACCACAACGTAGTTGCTGTCTACACTTTTCATCATGTCAGAGTGACAGCAGAAACCTAATTTAAATCGGAAACCTACCCAGATGGGTCATGACTTTAAACAGGATCTAGGAAGAAGACTCCTGGTGGAGAAGCCAAAAATTCTGGCATTGAGAGTCACAAATTAAATTGTTTGATAGTAAATTACCAAAAATTATATGTCAGTCAATAGTTAATTCAGAGCAGGGCACAGGAGTTATGCTCGTGTTACTAGCACTAAGGAGAAGAAAGCAGGAGGATTAGGAATTTGAGATCAACCTGGGCTGTATAGTAAGGCCTATCTCAAAACAAATAAACAAGGTTATATAATTTCAATATGAATTCCAACATATTGCAATAATAAGCCAGCTAGAGGCATAAAACATGTCTCCTAAAGTAATTCAGTCTTTTATTAGATTTAATTAATATTTAAAACTCATTTTAGTATAGTTATATAAATGATAAAATTTCTTTTTCAATTTAATTTAACTTCTTAATTTGGGGGGGGATACACCAAAGCATGTTTGTAGAGCCTAGAGAACAATTTCCAGGAATCAGTTCTCATCTGTTATATGAGTCCCAGGAAACAACTCTTGTCATCAGACTTGATGGCAAGTTCCTTACCTGTGAGCAGTGTCATAAGCCCTCAGGTTGATCTTTTTTAGTTCACCTTTTCCTATAATCTTCTACTCATTTGAAGATATTTCTCTTTGTCTTTCTTGCTCACTGTCTTGCTCTGTCTACTCTGATTTGTTTTATTTTGATTTGTCTTCCTTCAACAGCTTCACAACATGAAGAAGTAAGAACCTAATGGTAAAGTGTGCTTCAAGGAACCCAGATTAATGGAAGCTTACGTGCTTGTCCCTCATCTCAAGGAAAAATCAAAGTCAATTATTTCTCTTAGAAACCAGAAAAATGCAATGGGGCCATAGAATCAGGAAGCTTGGAAATATTATATATCTATATCTATATTTATATATAGGTACATAGATAGATAGATAGATAGATAGATAGATAGATAGATAGATAGATAGATAGATAATATATATCATGTTCCTTTGACATGGTGTGGGAGTGTGGTGGGGGTTTGGTGTGTACCAGTGAGTGATCTCAAAAACTGCCCTGACTCCTCTCTTGGTGACTTTAAAATAGAACATGTATGAGAAAGTGTGTTTCCTAAACTCTAAAGTGTCCATCTTAACTTAATTTCACATGTGCACAAAGAGGAAGTTAACACTGTACAAATCAATTTGTCACAGTAATACAAGAAAGGGAAACACAGGTATAATACAGTAAGGACACAAGCAATGACCAGATATCTGAGCAGAAAAAATATTAGCCATCTTTTATGTCAGAGTCCCCAGTCTTGCCTTACGGTGGTGTGCACACTTCATAATGCAAGCCTCAGAATCAAAATAAGACAATGCCATAGAAATAAAACAATTTGCTTTCACGTTGAAGGGGAATGCTAAGGATGGGACCTGTGTGACCTATGTGTCCCTTAAATTATTCTAGTGTGCATTCTAAATTATATGTAATTAAGTAGCCCAAGAAAATAGACATTTAAAAAGAAGCTAAAAACTGCATTCCAGTCTCTATCATTTAGTACTTTTCCACAGTCCCACTAAAATATCTCTACTTGGGGCTGGAGAGATGGCTCAGCGGTTAAGAGCACTGCCTGCTCTTCCAAAGGTCCTGAGTTCAATTCCCAGCAACCACATGGTGGCTCACAACCATCTGTAATGAGGTCTGGTGCCCTCTTCTGGCCTTCAGGCATACACGCAGAAACACTATTGTACATATAAAAAAATAAATATTTAAAAAATATCTCTACTACATTTGTTTTAACTGTTCCTTCTACCCTGTGTGTCCTCTTGAAAAGGAAGACATGATAAAACCACACAATGAGAATATAAAGTGCATAAACAGTGTAAAAATGGAAATTGCATAAAAGTCTGACTAATGGCTGCATATCCCATAACTGATAATTAGTGTCACATTGACCATGGTAGAAATTCCTGTAGTATCTGGTAAGAGGCATGTTGATTAGAATTGATGGGATTTGAGTAATGTTCTCTGATGAGTAGATCCCAGATCTGTGTTATCTCATGATTGACTGGCCATGAATATAAAAACTCCAATGGGGAGAAACGACCATTGAAAAACATGTTTGTCTTGTAAGCCCAAGGACCTGAGTTTGATCCTCAATATCGACATTTAGAAAGAAGTTGGTAATGATACTGTACTCAGAATCCTAGAGCAGAAGGAGTCAGAGTGGATCTGCAGGGCTCAATGGCCGCCAGCCTAGTCTACTTGACAAACTCCAGGCCACTGAGAAAAACAGTCTTAAAAAACAAGGTAAATTGTAACGTGAAGATGACAGGGGAGATTGTAATCTAGTCTTTACATGCATATGCACACACATGTATACACGTGCACACACATGAATACACAAGCACACACACAAACATACACACAAATGCATGCATGCACACACATAACGCAAATAAAAACAAAAACATCTCTCTGTCTCAAAAATATACACAAACATGTTTGGCGTAGAAACTGTCTTACCAAGTCTACTGCTTTCTGGAACTTCAAAATTATAAATTGCTTCTGTAAAAAGAGGGTAATTGTCATTTTCATCCTCTACTTTGATGGGTAGTGGGAGCGGTAAGTCTGCTGAATAGCCATCCGCCGTGGATGCATAGGCAATCAGCTGTGGAAGAGAGAAAGTCAGTGTCAGCAGCCAGACAACAGCACAGCACACGGGAGGCGAACGGCTCCGTACCCTTCCCTGAAGTCCTTTCAGTAGTCAGCTATCCCATCAGTGCTCCACAGTGAGATAATTAAAGTAACAGCCCTTCAGGATAGGGAGAAAACGGCTCTGTTTGAGACAAAGAATAGGTCAGAATGTAGAGAAGATGAAGATGAAGTTACACATGCATTATTCTGAGGCCTTGGGTGTACTTGTAACTCAGTTCACAGCCTTTAATCTTGTTGTCATCAGTAAGGTTCATTGGGAGAATGGTGAGTTCGTGATCATTGGAAAAAAATCTGCATTATCTGAAAAGCAACCTCCCAGTCTTGTTTCTGGACTCTTATTGCATACCCCATAGACTGTATGTTTAAACAGACTTTTTTTTTTTTACAAAACATATTTATTAAATCCCTCATTGATCATTAACCAAAGGAAATGTGTGATCAGACAGAACGTAGTTCTGCTCAGTATTTAATTACATTAAACTGAATGTCTTGTAGCCCAAAGCAAAGAACGTCACATGAGGACATCAGTCAGATTGGTTCCTCCGCACCTCTTTTGTCCTCTAGAAACAGACTCCATCTTCCCAATGGGGGATCCTTCTTACTGAACTTGGTTCATGACAGCAAAGCACATTCTGCTCTATAGTGGAAGCTGTTTAAGTCAGTGCCCCACTGAGTGTGCACTTCTCCAGATCCGAAAACTGAGCTATTAGCCTTTACTTAGGCTTTATCTCTCACTTTTATTCCTTTATCTGCTTATCAGACACGATCAGAGAGTAACATATATGCAGAAAGGCAAAACAGAAAGCTAGAGCAGTAGAGGAAGATCAGCTGTGAATCTGTCTGGAGAACTGAAAACGATCAAGTAAACAGAGATGATGTCGAACAGGCTGAACCTAACTCCTACAGCTGCACTGAGGGTTATGTTCAAGTACAATTAAGCCTCTCTGCTTCATTTCAGGGTTGCCTAAGCAAAGCCGAGATAAAGGGTTGAGCAAGCATTGCAGCAGACAGTGCACACTATTGTCCTCTGACTTCACAACACCCTCTAAGAAGAGAATGAACTATGGAGAGAGCAGGTGAGGACCCAGGAGACAGACAGGTCATTAACATAGAGCCATATTTATTGATAAAGCACCTACATCAAAAACGTCATATTCCTCACGATCCACAGGCCGAGTACAAAACAGATTCCCAGTGTCTCTCTCTATGAAAAACAAATTCAATGGTTCTTGATCAACTCCGCGCCCACTTATGGAGTATAAGATGGTGTAATTCTGAGCTGCGTCAGACTGAACCTGAAAGAAAAATACACAAAGGTAAGCTCTTAAAATTCAACTTAAATGCTAATTTGTGATATATACCCATAAGTATTTTGCAGAATTTTCTCTTAATGACAATATTTCGGTAGAAAAGAACAATATAATGTATTGACAAGGCTATGGCCATGGTACTGTATGGAAGTCAGAGGATAACTTGCAAGAATGAAGTCTCTCCTTTCACCATGTGGGTCCCAGGGATAGGACTCAGGTGTTAGGCTTGGTGGCAAGTACCTTTACCACTGAGCCATTTTGCAGACTCTTCTCTACCATTTTCTTTACAGCTGAGTCCAAAGATGGTGGGAAGAAACTCCATCAAAGCTGCACTTAAGCATGGCTATGCAAGGGCAGCCAAAGGAATACACAGCATAACATGAACAATAAAACAATATAATAACAAAATATAGCAATATAAATAATAGTATAAATAATTATGACATAATAGACTGTGTGAACAAAATAGTGAAGATCCGTGAAGATTTGGACTCTATAAGTGAAGCAAGCAGTCTTACTTTTAAACACAGGGAAAATCATTTTAACGATGCAAAGGTAACCAAGCTAAGTCTGTAGTTCTAACATTTGTGGCAGGAGGATCCCAAGGTTGAGGCCAGCATGGGCTACATATTGAGAGCTCATCTCACTTCTAGTCCCCTTCCATGTAGGAAAGAGAAGAGGAAGCTCTAGCTCTTGATGTTGACTTTGTACTCTAGAACTGCTGCACTGGCGAACACTTTCATGGGAGAGGAGTGAGCATCTCCCTTGCTAAAGCTGGTGCTTTCTAGAATTCCAGTGAAATGTAGCTATTCTGAAGGCCAGAACTCAGTTTCTTTCTATCTCCAGTGCATATAACAGTATCTACAACATCATGTAATAGATATAGGACTCAATTCCTTTCTATCCATCTCCAGTGCATATAGCAGTATCTACAACATCATGAATAGATATAGGATTCAATTCCTTTCTATCCATCTCCAGTGCATATAACAGTATCTACAACATCATGTAATAGATATAGGACTCAATTCCTTTCTATCCATCTCCAGTGCATATAACAGTATCTACAACATCATGTAATA
>JAQHUG010000549.1:631781-651126 GCA_028555095.1 Dicrostonyx torquatus | reverse complement strand
CATTTCTACCTTTATCTTCTACCCATGTGATATATATCTTTACCTCCTGCTGCCGAGATCACTACTGACAGCACCCTCACAGTGACTCTCCCAATCTTAACTCATGGTGTTACATCCACAAATAAGCCTAATACCTACTTCCCCCATATGCATCATTCTGGGCTTTCTCCATGGTTCTATCTATGTACATCTGTCTCTCCATCAGTGCTCCATTGTTTTACTCAATACAGCTTTATAACAAATCTTGGTGTCTATGAAGGTGGCCCCAGGGCCTATATCACTTCCCTTTAAAGAAAGCTTTTTTACCATTTAAGTGTCTCAAAGAAACTTTATAATTATGTTACTTAAGCTTTCGGTGAAACTTCACTTATGTGTCTAAAGGAATTTGACATTGAAGGGCCTGTAAGCATGATGAACCCATGCTTTCATTCATTTGTAAACTGTACTATACCATTTAAAGATGCATTCTGAATGCACTATGAACTTCTTTCAGGATCTGTTAGACTGCTTTTTACTTATTTCCTCTTTGTTCTTTCAGACTGAGCTTCTCATATCCCTAGCTGTCCTTGAATCCGCATTGTGGCTAAGTATGAGCCTCCCTCTCTACCTCCTGTGTTTACTTGGACCTCCCGAGTCTTGAAATTGCTGGTATGTACCACCACAGTCAGCGTGCTAGGCTGTTTTTAATTACATCAATGATAACATTACCATGAATAGGTTTCTTCTTTTATCTATATTATCTGTCTGTTGACAGAATAAAGGAATAACTTTTAAATTATTTTAAATTGACCTTATATGGAAGGAACTTGCTGACTTTTGTTAGCTATTGTATGGTTACCTGATCTTCCTTCTACAAAGCTGGTCCTGCATCTCAAACAATGTCCATTGGTATTATTTTCTTTCACTCCTCCTTATACCTCTTCCATAACTCCCTTTATATACACATATGTGTTCATTTGGACTGCCAGTAGAATATGCAAAAAAGCAGTTATAATGGTCAAAATTTCTTTGTTTCTAAGCTTAAGGAGAATGTATACCATTTCACTATTATTTATGTGTCTTTTTACTTTTCTCACTTTTTTTCATTCATTCTTTTTAAATTTTTAAAAAATGAATTATATAATTTGTGTGTGAGTGAATGATAGATAAATAGTTAGATAGATAGATAGATAGACAGATAGATAGATAGATATAGCTAGAGAGAGACAGTTGAATGTGTATGTATGTGTGTACACATGTACACCTGAGTGGAAATTCTCACAGAGGCCAGAAGAGGTCATCAGATCCTTTGGTGCTGGGTTTAAAGGCATTTGCGAGCCTGCTTAAGTGGGTGCTGGAAACCAAATCCGGATCCTCTGCAAGAGCAGTATGTGCTCTTAATCACTGAGCTATCTCTCCAGCCCAATTCAGTTTTGTTAAGTATATTTCATTGAATTAAGAGAGACCATTCCCATATAACCAATTTGCCAAGAATTTCTTTAAATGATAAATTTGAATTGTCTGATTATTTTGAATTAACTACAGTTTTGTTTTCCTAATATATCATTAGCATGTTAGAACACAAATAGTAGATGTTTCCATTTCCTGGGGCAATGATTCTTATGAGATAACCTTTAGATCCAGGTTTTGCTGGCTGCTCTGTATTTCATCGTTTCCCATACATGACGTCCATGGCAACATGAGATGACTTTCTAACTGCCCAGGGTCCTCAGAAAGTAAGCTAAGAAGAGTCCACACACTTCTGTTCTCAGAATTCTGTTCTGTGTCCATTCTGTACAACTCTGGGTACTGACTGTACAGAAGAACAGGATGTTGGGCTTGCCCACAAGCTGGACAACTTGAGTTCAGTCTCCAGAATACACATGGTAGAAGGGAGAACTAAATTCTCCATTTTGCTCTCTGACGTCTACATACAAGCCTAGATTCTACCCCTGGAATTCATGGTAGAAGAGAACTAATTCCCACAAGTTGTCCTCTGACCTCCACACGTGTACCATTATATGGCCTCCCAAAAAAATAAATACATAAATGCAATACATCTTAAACAATAAAAGATACAGAAACTTTATTTTTAAAAAATTGATGAATTGATTGACAACTTGAATAAAGAGACCTCTCAAGAGTAACTTCAAATACCTTATTTGAAAAATAATGTTAAAATAGCCTTAAAATGTAACAAAAATTGGTTTTATTTTACAGTATTCTATAAATTTTTCTAGTGGTGTGATTGCAAAATTTTGAGAAATATCATTAAACTCTGATGCAACGATCTAACTCAAAATGGAAAGTGGAAGATTAAATCAGCCTATCTGCAACTGTTTCGTTTTGAGAAGTTCAGTTTTATGACTTCAATATAGAAAAGAGACTTTCTTAGTACACCTTCCCCCACCAGAGCAAATGGAGCTACAGAATGAGGTTGGGTGTGGCTCAGCGGCAGAGCATGTGCCCTGGGTTCAGTAGCCAGAGATGCAGAAGAAGAATGGCGATTGATGCCATGGATGCCCTGCCTGCAGTACCAACGATACCCAGACTGAGCAGAGTAATCGACACTTGAACCTTTCCTTTCTCCTGTGGACACTTATCCTCTACGACATGGAAACACTAGCATTCAAATTCTTACCACCTCGGAAAAACAAAACATTAAGATCTATGACTCTGCAGTCACAGAAGTTTGATGATTCTAAGAAATTTCCTCCTAACCAAACTTATTGTAAGATGGAAATTCTGGTTCAGTGGGAAGTGTGACTAACCACAGTTCTCCAGAGATGCCTTATATGGAAGACACTGGGCACAGGGATTACAACAGGGTCAAAAAATGTACACAGCTTTGCATTTATTCCATAGTCAAAAGTTGCTTCGAGACCTAGTCATCACAATATGATTGTCAACAGCCTCGTTTAAAAAGTTGTCAATAACCAAGTGTGAGGTCTGGTATTCCCTAGGAGTGGGAGAAATGTTGCATCAGTCTAAACAGACATTAAAAGTCTGACTTTCTTTTCTTCCTTTTATTGTCGTGTAGGATCTTACTATAAAGCCTCATGGGTCTAAAGCTTGCTGTGTAGACAAGGCTATGAAGACTAGCAATCTTCCTGACTCAGTCCGAGGGATTAAAGGCAAATGTCACTGTGCTTGGCTTACACTCTGACTTTCTTACAATGAGGCTTTAAGATAAAGATTCTTCCCCTTGGGACTGGAGAGTTGGCTCAGCGGTTAAGAGCATTGCCTGTTCTTCCAAAGGTCCTGAGTTCAATTCCCAGCAACCACATGGTGGCTCACAACCATATGTAATGAGGTCTGGTGCCCTCTTCTGGCCTTCAGGCATACACACAGAAGAAATATTGTATACATAATAAATAAATATTTTTTTAAAAAAGATTCTTCCCCTTTAATATTTTATTTGCTGTAATCCACTTTCACTAATAAAAGTCAATATAAATTTCTATATTCTCATTTATTTTAAGTATGCCAAGTGTTCTCAAGAGCAAACTCTTTCTGGTAAGGGGGTCCCCCGTTTAATTAATATTATACAACCTGAAAAGATGGAAGCCATGTTTGCCAACATTGGTTGCAGGTACGTTTATATATGCTAAGAAGGGAAGACAGAATGGACAGGGGAATCTTGAAAGAGGAGTCCTTTAGGAAAATGGTAGACTCAAAAACATACTATTTATACATTATAAAAGCTCATGGGGCTTCAATGACAGTTTTGATGAGGAGAACTGCATGAAACATAAAGTTTAGAGATCCCATTCTCTGTGACAGGTAGAAAGCAGCTGATAACCTGTGGTTGCACTCAATGGGGAAAACTCTAAAAATAATACTTAAGAGCTTTCACTAATAGTGAGATGGCTGCCTTTCTCCTACTTTGTCTCCTCCCTCAGCTGTGTCTACAGCAGTTCAGAGTGACGGTGGGAAAGAGACGCAGGAATTCACCAATTGGAAGGGTCTTCCACCTGCCAATAGCTGGGGGCGGGGGCGGGGGCGGGGATGAAGTGTTGAGCATAAGAGTCTTTGACATGTTCTAAAGACTTTCTTTGAAAAGCCCTCCTCAAAATGGTCACTATTTTTAGAGTTCCATGACTAATCTCCACGTAATTAAAGGTTTTTCTAAAATGTTCCATTAATGTTATGCTCAAAGACTGCTAGGGGGAAAAAACCACTTAATTGTGGAATTCAACACATCTGTAAAACTGGGGGCTACTGGGGAGAGAAACGCCCAATCTATATACATGCTCCAATCTCCGAGTCCACTGTTAACCTAAACTCTGCAATTCCTCTTTCAACAACCGGAAGGAACACGCCACTGAGCTGAGGTGATTCTGTTGTTTATAGCACCGTCTGGCCTCGACACACCAGGACCCTGATCCACAGGTCCCTGTCATAGAGCCCTGTGCCCTCCTTTCCGGCTAGTGCCCCTAGCCTCAGAACAAAACACTTGAAGTCTCTTCGCCTTGTTTCCTAATTCCTCTCTCAATGAAAACGTAAACACCAAAGTCATGTTTTTAAACAAAACTGTTGGAAATTTGTTCCAACACGTCTATCCCAGGAGAGCACAACATTCGAGGGGACCTTACTTACAGTAACTTCCAACCGCAACTCTAATAGTTGCAGGAACATTGCTGGGCTCGTTTGCAATTTTTCTGGTTCCCACTGTATTTCTGATCTTGAATACAGTCTGATATCTGTCTGTAGCTCTCTGATTCAAGAGGGGATGAGACTTGGGCCCACTGCCATCAACCTAGAACCAGAGAAGTTGATTTATGGTTGTAATGCCAGCACAGAGCAGGTGGTGGCAAGAGAATGGGGAGATGGAAGCCATCTTTACATAGCCAGTTCAAGGTCAGCCTGAACTACTCTTAATAAGTAAACTAAATAAGGTCTCCATAACACAGAGGCCCAGCTCCCTGGTCGGAAGGGGGCCTCTGGTCCCCTCTTGTATGTCTTTGGAGCATGGAAGTGGTCACATCCTCAGCTCCTTTGTGTGTCACTAGTAAAGCTGATCTGAACTTTTACAGGTTATCATGCACTCAGAATTCCCAATTTTTCCATTCAAGTTTTCCTGGTTCTCAGAAAATGTCATTAACCTCTTTTCCAGGCAGATCAGGAGTTCAACCCTGAAATTCGGGAGCACAGGAGATCCCAGAAGAATCTCTGCACAGGAGCAGTGTCTCTCCAGAGCCAGACTGAAGACACCAACAGCATCTTACCCTCAGTCTGTCAGTCCTGCGACCCCAGTCCTATTGACACCCCATGGAACTCCAGTGCAACCCTCTGTAGCCTTCCCACACCTGGATCTCTGGCACACAGAGCACAGGTGAACAAGTGAGCAGGCGCGGGGGAGGGGGGGTGGCAGCTCAAGCGAGCCTTGGGAGTCATCTTTTAGGGGAGGAATAGCTGAGAACATGGTTTCTCAGCAGCAAACCCAGGATAACATTCCAGGAACACAACTTTGGCCCTTCTCAACAAAACTCTGAGGCCCGGAAGCTCCTGAGTCCTATACATCTGTCTTTTGCTAGCTCAAGGCTTCTAAATAACCCCCGCCCCCACTGTCATCCTTCCTTCCCACTCAAGGCTCCCTAGTCCCAATCACCACTCCAATTTAGAAGAAGCCAACAAGGAGCAAATAGCATCCGCTGCCCACCCAGAAGCAAGACACCAGCGCAGAGTAGCCAGAGAACCACTCCTAATTCAGATTTCGCCTACGGCGGTCTAGAAAAAAAAGTCTTAAGTTTTGAGGGGTCGCATGATAACTTATCGCCTGTCACCCCTCCACACCGAATTTGAACCAGTCAAGAACTGATCCCAGACACTCAGCTCATCACTTGTCCCCTGTTACGCCCCCGCGGCAACCAGGGCGGATTCATGCCTTTCCCTTCCCCATTTGGGTCCCCATTGCAACCCCGGGTAACTTACCCAGAGGGCCAGCAGCAGCTGTGTGAAGAGGGCTCCGCACCAGGGTCTCCGGAGCCCAGCGAGGGCCATTGCTCGGTGCACCTCAGAAGGACGCTGGTGGGCGCTTAGCGGGGACTCTGAGAGCCAGGGCACAGGAGGTTTTTCGCAGCTGCTTGTCTAGAAGTTGTTCTGGCCGCTCTCAAGCTTCTTTGTCCAGGAGCTTGTTCTCGCCTGAAACTGGATTGGAGCAGGGAGACGCTGGGTGGCCCCTCCTAGTTATTTCTCAAGTTTTATCACCTCCGGGGCCGCCTTGGAGCTGCCCCAGCCTGCCCTGCGCTCCCCGCAGCCGCCAGGGAGCTCACTCCCAGGAAAGCGGTCCCGGTCCACCCTCTGCCGGCTCCCACACCCCTCTTCTGCCTCAAGGGGATTGCCGCCCAACCTTCTCTGCGTCCCCTTAGCTGACACTGCTCTGAGCATCCCCACTGCCAAACCCGGACCCGCCTGCTCTGAGTCTACTCGGTGCCAGGAGCACACCTGATTCGGATCATGGGATCCTCCCACCCAGTCCGCTCTGTGCAAAATCTGGGCAACCACTTCACAAGTTGAAACAAAACCCAGGCAGTCTCTCCAAATTTCATTAACATGATAAAATAAACCACTGAAGGAAAATTGTCCCGAATGCCATGGATTATCTGTGTCAGATATTAAAATCAGAGAAAAGAAGTGCTTACCTGACCATTTGCCCATACCCAAAATAACTGCCTTTGTGCTTTAATTACTGGCAATATTTGTGACCTTCTATGGGTCCACTAAAGAAAAGAAAGAAAGGAAGGAAGGTGGTAAGGAATGAAAGGAGAAAGAAAAAAACATGTTTTTGGATATTTACTTATTGTTCAAATGGAGTTTCGTTTTAGGTTTTTGCTTTTTTGTTTGTTTGTTTGTTACATGTTTGGGCTTTTGCTGTCTGTTCATTTGCTTTTGTTTTTGTTTTCTTTTCTTCCTTTTTAAAAATGTGATTGTACTAAGATAAAAAGTTTTCAAATCTGACCACAGGAAAATCTCCCAAGCAAAATGTGCTCTAAAATGGGGCTTGCAATGTCACCATCATTCAACAAACATTTACAGGGATCAAAAGCCATCAACATTACCCTAAAGGCTGGAGAAAGGATTCACACAGACCCCACTTCTGTTCAGGGTGACTCAAAGTTTAGGTGGGAAAACCCTTGGCCACTGGCTTGTGACAATATAGGCCATATCCTTGGAATTCTGCTGGCAGAATTCAGGAACAAATCCGTGTCAAATGTATTGCTGATTCCCCAAACCCACTCAAAATCCATGATCAGAGCCCTGGATCAGCCCACAGTAAGGTGCAAAGTGTGTGACTGCCTTTGTTCATTACTTCAGAGAGCATCTTTATCTAAGCCATGTGCTCCCTCAAAGTGTGGGGCTTCCCTGAGCTCTCAAGACTCAGATCTCCCTAGGTTTCACTCCCCAGTCTCATTCCTGACACATGTAAGCCACTATCAGCTGAAGTCTGAGCGGAAGGCCTTCTAGTCTCAGAGACCGTGTTCCAAATTTCTCCCCATTGGAGATTTCCAGCTCCTCTTCTCCCATCTTTCTTTGCCCACGACCTCAGGGAAAACTGTGTAGTCTTCTCCAGTCTTAGTCAATGTTTGGGAGCCAGAGTAGAGCTGGTTTTCCTGCAGTACAGGGAGGAATGGACATGCCAGCACAGAGATGGCTCTCTGTCCTAGTCAGGACGCTTCCTCCAGTTGAAGGGCTAAAGGGCTAAGACACTTTACAGCTGGCTTAGTTCTGTGAAGAGTGAAGATGCTTGAGATAAGAACAGAAAGAGGAGTAGGGGTGGCGTGGTGGGGAGTGCTCCAGTAAAGTTAACAGCAGCAAGGCCAGAGCATGAAAATCACTGGAGAGACTTGGCCAAGCTTCTTACATAGTGGAGACAGAAGAGCTAGAGGGAGAACCCCTGTGACTGGCTCATGACAAGCCATACTGAGGAGCGAGAACTTGTCCTGGAAGACATGGTAATTCATTCAACTTCAATGTATGAAAGGGGTATGAAAGCTGTCACATCCATTAGCCATGATTCTCTAGATCATTATGAAATATGCATTTCTCTATACAGAGACACACATGTAGATATTTTTGAAGTATTCAGCTCTATTCTAAATGCTCCTAAGTATTTAATGACATTAACTAGCTCTTTAGATTAACTACAATCTAACTGGCTATGTGTGTCTACCGAGTGGTTAAACCTTCAGCAGGACTGTGTCTTTGGTTGTTTGGACTGTGCTGTCTGATAGGGAATACTGGTAAGTCTACCGATAGCACAGCTGCTTTGCAATTCCTCTTACAAAATAACAGTGGTTCAAATCTAGCCCAAAAACACTAAGGAAGCACAGGAACGACAGTTTCAACTTGCATTATTAAATTGTAGGTGCAGTGTATTAGGTGTTAAGATGGTTGAATGTACCATTAGTAGATGGCCTGGCATTCCTCACTTGGTGCACAGTATTAGTCTAATTCCTACCATAAGGCAATGTGCATTTGTAATTAAGGGAAACATCCTTCCATCGCTCATAATGGCAATGTAGAACATCTGGAGATAGATCAGTTGCATATGTTTTTACATATGCAATTTATATTTTAAAACAGATCTTAAAAGTTTATTTAAAATGTTTTTAAATATATTGATTTAGATTATTTTTTGCTTGAATGTAGTTACAATTGGGTATTATCTGTAGAAAAATCAACTTTAAATTGTGAGACACAAGAAAGCACAAAGCACTTTTCAGACATGTCTCTTTCAATATTCTGACCTTCAAAATCACTTGGAAATCCCTGCTAAAACAACGGACCAGGTAGAAAAGCAAGTTATTATCTGTTTTTCTGGTACTTGTTTTAAAGATAAGAAAAATGACAAAGAAGAGTCAATAATTGGAAGAGGTTTAAGCTAAACACACAAAGCTACAGTAATCCAGATGAGTTATGATATAGTCAACAGAAAGCAAACCTGAAACAAGCAGTTTGAGTTGGATGGGGTGGCTCACACCTGTATTCTTGGCACTCAGAAAGCAGCAGCAGGAGAACTGTGACTTTGAGGCTACCATGGGCTCTACAGTGAGCTCCCATCCCAAACAGGCTACTTAGGAATAGCCTATCATTTCAAGCCAAAGGCACAAGTGAAGAGGAGGACGGAGAAGAAGCAGAGGGGCAGGGTAATGTGCCTGAACCTGGGAGGAGTCTCGGGCATTGACAAGGGTAACTAATCTTAGGAGACAAAGGCTGACCCCTGATCCACTGGCCCGGTCTTCCTAGTGCAACGCAGCACCAACCACTCTTTGTACACCCACTCACTGCTGTGCCTGTGGTCTGGGATGAAGCAAGTGTGGGTCAACTCAGACACTAAAGTAATGTTGAGCCTGAAAAAACAAACAAACAAAAACCTGCCAACCAGAAATTGACACACAGCTTTAGTGAAGAGCAAGCAGAGCAGAAGATGAGTTTGAATAAACTCCCTTAACTTGGGGGCAGGGTATCTTTAAAAGTCTGCTAGAAGCTGGTATCAAATGGAATCGTCATTCAAGACCTTCTGTTGCATGTAGGAACTGTCCGACTGCCTTTCTAAATTCCAAGACACATTCTTCCCAGCTTTTATTCTGCTCCCAAAGAAGTGTTCCAGGTAGCCAGGGAAATCTCAGTTCTAGACCAAAATGACAATAGCTCCTAAGAAAAGAATTGCTTCTCCTTCATTATGCTCTGTAATGGAACCCAAGAGTCTCACTTCTAATCCTGGCATTCATGTCTCCCCAGAATGATTGACAGTAGGATTGTCCATTGTTATCTACAGAAAACTCTTTTATTCAGAGTATTAGCTTTCCCTTAACGACCATCACACAATAGTTTGACACTTATTCATCACCCAGATTCACCATCATGCAGTCTTAGAGATGATGACAGTAAGTCCAGTTCATAGAGGGTGTGCCAAGCTTGGAAGTCTGTCAGTCTCCCTTTATTAATACATGAGTCAAGAACTGTTACAAGGGCTTTTCCTCCTTCCACTGGAGTCTGGAGGATCCTCACAAGTAGACTGTTCAGCAAACAGTCCTTTCAAGGAGGCAGGGCAGTGGCCCCAGTGACTTCCCACTGGTGTGGTAGGAATGATTAATTTCCACCAAGAAAACAAAAGCCCATTGTGTCGATGATGATGTCTTACAGTCATGAACAAAAGCTCATATTCAGAAGAATTGGTGTGTGTGTGTGTGTGTGTGTGTGTGTGTGTGTGTGTGGTGTGTGTGAATGTGTATACTGCTGTGCATGGTGAAGAACAGAAGTAGACTGATGCTGGATGTCCTACTCTATCACACCCTCATCTTTTTCCCCTAGAAACAGGATCTCTCATTGAACCCAGAATTAGACTGGTAACCAAAGCCAAAGCAATCATCCTGACATAGGCATCCACACCACCCCAAACATAGGGAGAGAGAGAGACAGAGACAGAGATAGAGACAGAGACAGACAGAGAGAGCAAGCAGGAATTAATGGTGCATGTGACCATATCACATGAGTTCTGGAGATTTGAATTTAAATCCTAGTGTTTGCACACCAAGCGTTTTTACTGGCTAAGCTATCTTTCCAGATCTCAGAATTAATTTAAAATCCCATTTGAAATATCCTATAAGTCTCTAACTGTATTTCCTTCACAGGGAAGACTCTCTTCCTACTGGCTGAAACTCCAGTTAGTCCCAGCCAGTGTTCCTGGAGCTCCCTGTGAGCTTCTGTCTGCATCCAGGGCATTGCCCAAGCATGAAAGTTAAGGTGTGAGTGGGCTGACTTCCCGATCTCATGTGTCATTATCCTGGCGTCATGCTTGAATCACTACCCGTCAGCCTTCTCTTTTCCCAGCAGTTGAGGACCATCCCTCAACTGCTGCCTAGGGAAGTGGCAAAGTCCCCAGCTTGCCACTTAGCTCGGGAGCACAAGAGGAGCTTCCCACCGGTTCCCTATGGGAAGAACATGATTTTATTTAATATTCATTCTTTGCTTCAGTAATAACTGTACCTAAGTTTTACTTGTCTCTCCCTGATTTTCAAAGCTTTTTGTTTGCTTGTATTCTTTTTTGCTGTGTTTTTTTGTTCTGGGATATTTTTTTTTCCTCTAAAGTAGAGTCTTACAAGGCAGTCCAGTATGAACTGGAACTCACCACGTAGCCCAGGACTGGACTCACACTGATTCTCTTGCCTCAGTATTTCAAGCACTGGGATTATAGGTGTGTATCACCAAGCCTGGCTGAGATTTCCAAGTGTTTTTAACATAGTCTGACAGGTGCATAGATGACTACGTGTCTAGGTCACATCTGTATCTCACTCTTCCCTTCCAGTTCTCCAGGAGTCCTCCCTACATCCTGCTCCCAGCTTCATCTGTAAGAACACATCAGAGCCTCATTCCCTCATAAATCCCCACTCTGCGGTCCTATCTGAACATTGAAGACGGACACTCTGGAGAGATGGCTCAATGGTTAAAAGTGTTTGTTGATCTTGGAGAGGACAGGGTTCAGTTCTCAGAATTCACAACTGTCTATAGCTCCAGATTCACTGGGTTCAACTCTCTCTTCTGACTTCTGCGAGCATTAGGTATACTCTTGGTGAGTAAGGCAATCATTTATATGCATAAAATACAAATAAATATTTTTCAAAATAGAGTAAGAGAGCTAGTAGTCTTCCTAGTAGATGTGTAGGGATGCACCAGCAAAGTTATTTATTCACACTTTCCAGTAAGAATTCAATATCCTTGACTCTCTCTACTTCCAACTTCGCTTTGATTTATGGTCAGGAAAATCTTTGTACTTAACTATACTTCAGTTTTAAATTAAGACTCTCTAACCAGGAAATAATATATAGTGTATTCATTTACCTCCTCTAGTGTTTCAATAATTGTTTGAAATAATTCTCAGAATAAATGATCCCAAACTCAAAGAAAGTGTCATCAGCTGGAGTTGCATTATTTTCAGCTCCAGACATACTGGTGCTTTGATCAGGTGGTGTCCGGATGGTTTCTCAGTTCTCTGATGATGAATATCTGACTTCTGTGTTGTGCTGTGTCTTCCTGCCTCTGCCCCACTCCACCATGCTAGAGTGGCGGACAGTGCTGAGGCTGAGACTCAGCCACAGAGTGCTTGTTTCTCATTCACATGGGTTAAATCACCCGTCCTAGCTGTCTTCAAGTAGACTAGGTGGATAGGTGCTCTGGCTAGGACCATGTCCTTGTTTATCCTTCATGATGACCTGCCTTTCTGTAAAATTCTGATGACACCTGGCACCAGTGTCATTCAGTCTCCATTCCTCCTTGCTTGGGCTTCCTTTCTTCCTTGAGCTTTCTTTCCCTCTTGAAGGATCTTGAAAGATAGCTGTAGTGCACAGGCAAGTTAAATGTATCTTTTTTTTCTGAGCATTCCATTCTGATAATGTAAATAATTTCCTATGTTGCCCTCCTATGGAGCTGCCCTCTGACCAACCCACTTCCCAAACACTTTTTTCATGAGAGGCTCATTGTGTTCAGGCAGTTGACTAGATGGGGACCAGTTTTCTTCCCCAAGATTAGCCAGGAGCCCTAGCCTATTATTAAGGCACTTCTAGGTATCTTTTAATTTTGAGCAAATGGAGATGACATTCTTTAGTTCTCAGTTCCTTTGTGTATTAGGTATTGTTGGAACAAAATTAAAGGTACTGTTTCAGCAATCACAATGTTACTAGGAAATAAGGAAGCCTCTTCGATACTAAGAATCTCGAGGCATCTCCAATAAGGATTTTGTACTTCTGCGTTGTGAGGCTATTCAGGCTTCATCTGTTTAGATGCTTTAATGAAGTTTTAAATCATCTGTTGACTCATTTGGCACAGTTGCCTTAAGGTGCGCCATACCGGTATTTCTTCAAAACTCTAGCCGTTTCATCTTACAAAAACAAAGCACTCTGAGAAAGACTTTTTTCCTTGTCATTTGATACAATTATTATCATCTATACATCTAAATATATTCAAAGTCACCTCAGTTCATCAAATACTGACACTCTTGGTCATTCGTTTTTCTTCACGAGTTGCATTGAATATAATAAAATTCAGACCGTAAATGTATATGCTTGTGTCACATTCACAACACTATGTAGAACACTTCCTTCACTGCCATCAATACCAACCCTAGCCTAATGACTAAAACTGTTGTTTTAATTCCCATGCCTAGACAAGTTCTAAGTTCCCTAGAGTTTCTCATAAAGGAAACCCTAGACTTTAGTGGTGACCAAGGATGCATCTCTGTCCATATGTTGGATATCACTTCTACATTGCTGCAAACTTTAGTGCCTTAAATAACGGCTTCTCATCCCATATATAAGAGAAAACTAGCACAGGGCTTTCTGATCTGTCTCTGCATGGGGACCTCCACCAAGCATGCAGTCACAGTGTTTAGCTGGAGCTACTCTTAATTCAAGTTTCAATTCTGTCCTGGCCTGAAGTTCAATAGTGTGTCAGCTGGCAGGCCTCGGGTTCCTGGTGATCATCATCTGAAGACACTATGGACTTTGTTTTTGTTTGTTTGCTTGAGACAGAGTCTCCGTAAGTAGCCCAAGTTTCAAACTTGTCTTTCTGATTCTGCCTCCTGAGTGCTAGAATTGGGGGCATCATCACCGTACATGGCTATAGAGCCTTTCTAAGGAAGCAAACACTGTGTCTACCTGGCCTTCAGAGAAAGCAAGGAAGAAAAGATAACCAAACAGAAGTCATAGACTCAGTATCAGGAGGAGCCGTCACATCTATGACTTCTTTTAACTAGGAGCAAGTCATTAGGCGATCCTTCATTTAGGAAACCATGTGAGCACCACACAAGACTGTAAATACCAAGGGGCAGAAGCTACTGCCCATCATCTTAGAGGTTCACTGCCTGTCACAAGGCCTGGTGGTCGGATGTCTGCTTTTGTTCAATCCACATGCTTTAGACCCAATGTCTGTGGTCAAGTGTGTCAGCAGCTCACTCCACCTCTTGTCCCACAGAACTATATTTTATGAATATGTTAGAAGATGTTAAATATTTTCTCTTTGTGTTGTATCAAGTCATGAACATTATGCACATTTCTGTATGTGTGCATAAGTTTTATTTCTGCTTTTTATTTTTATTTTTATTTATTTTCATTTGTTTCTTGTGAGTCCAGATATTTTCTGTCCTTTTCAACATTTCTTTACAGGACTGAGAACTTCAGTCACAGACATCGTTAGAACTGAAATTGCATTCCTTTGATGAGGTCTGGTTCTTTGTGCTTGTGTTTGCATTGCCTAATGACTAATGGAGTTGAGCAATATTGTGGGAGCTTGTTTATCAGTTGTAAGTTCAGAGTGACAATATCTTATATGTTAATATTTGGCAAATATTTCTGAACCAATAATTATGTATACCATATAATAATGGTATCAACCACTTAAATATGTAGTTAAAAATTAAAATTTTGTATACTGACTAAAGTATTTTTTATTTGCTGTAAACCTAACCTTATTCCTTCTATCTCTTCCTTTTCATAGGAACCACTTATTTTTCTGTTCCATAGTTTGAATTTGTAATAGGAAGGAGGCAAAAAGCATATTTTTCAGTGACTAAACTTGGGATCAATATATCATTTTAAAGTTTCTTCTTAGGTGGAGGCTAGGGATATAGCTTACTTGACTTGCTGTGAAACCAGAGGACCTGAGTTCAATCTCCAAAACCACCTAATAAAGTCAGGCATGGTGTTGACAGAGGTTTTTGTCCTGCCCAGTCCCACAGCCATTCAGTCCCAAATAAACACACAGAGTCTACATTAATTATAAACTGGTTGGCCTAATAGCTCAGGTTTCTTATTAACTAATTCTTACATCCTACAGTAACCCATAATTGTCTGTGTTAGTCATATGGCTTGGTACCTTTATCAGTGAGGCATTCTCATCTTGCTTCTTCTGCATCTGGGTGATAACTACAGACTGAGACTTTCCTCTTCCCAGAATTCTCCTGTTCTCGTCACTCTGCCTATACTTCCTGCCTGACTCCTGGCCAATCAGCATTTTATTAAAATACAACTCACAGAGTACAGACCATTGTTCCATAGCACTCCCCCCCCCACACCTTTTTTTTTTAAACAAGAACTCTGAGTTGAATTTCCTTTGTTTAGTCTTACCCTAACCATTATCCATAACAACTTGTAACCAACATTCTAAACAAAGGCAAACATTCATAATCCATTTTTTGGAAATGTGGGTGATGTTTTCCAGACTACTTCCTGCTGACTGGGGGCACTGATAATCTTATGGAGACCTAAAGAAAATTTTGAAATATGGTCAAGTCCTGAATGGAATATTGTATGAGGCTTGATTATCTCAGCCAGCAGTCCTGAAACTGTTCTGGATGCAGAACTCAGAGGAAACTCCAACAGAAGACCTCTGAAATGTTGGATCATCTAGACCATCTGCTCCTATTAGAGATTCTCCAGGGGGTCTCCCTTGATCAAACCTGATTTTTCTTAGCCTAGAATGAATCCACAGCCTCTTATTTCCTGTGGAAAAGCAAAACTTCAACTCTAAAGTAACTTTGACTTAAATTTTGAAGTCAAGGCATTTTCAAAATATACATGTTGGATTAATCCAGCAGCATTTATAATCAAATATCTTTTAGCAGTTTTTTCTCCTTCCTCAGCCACCAAACAATTTAAAGATAACACAATAATATACAGAATCAAACTCTCTGTGTATTTTCCATCTTTACATGGCTTTATTTTAAACTCTATTTCTTTTATTTTTATTTTTAATTTTTGTTTTCTTGAGACTAGGTTTCCCTATTTATCTTTGGCTGCTTTGACACTCATTCTGTAGACCAGGTTGTCCTGGAACTCACAGAGATCTACCTGCCTCTGCTTCCCAACTGTTGGAATTAAAGGTGTGTGCCACCACACCTTAAACTCAGAGAGATCTGCCTGCCTCTGCTTCCCAAGTATTGGGATTAAAGATGTGTGCCACCACACCCAACTATTCTCTTTCCCTTTTATTTGAATGACTTTCTTCTTTTCTCTCCCAAGACTACATATATTTTTAAACACACTGTAAATCATTGAGAGATTAGATTCTTCATCTGAATCTATCTTTACTGTATATCTCTTTTTCTGACCATGAGTCTTTAATTCGCTAAGCAATAATGACTAGGATTAAAGCTGTGACTTTGACAATTGAATCTAGTCCTTTCCCTAGCTTTCTGAGAGTCTAGCTTCATGGCAAAGGTACCAGCCAGAGCCATGTTTATTGCCACAACTCTACGGAGTTTCAAGGTCCCTGCCACCACCAAGAAGCATACTGTTGGTGATTTATAAACACCATTTATGTATTTTCTGGTGGGTCCTCTTAAAACACCTGTAAGGTTTTTGCAGCTAAAGCTAAGTCAGGAAATCTCTCTTAAATGAGATGTGCTTGCCTCTTGCAAACAGAGCCCACCTGAGAAAAAGTTGCTACCAAGAATTTATGATTAACTCTTCTTTTGTGTCTAGAATTACTTCCCAAGCTCTCTCAGGTTTTAAGTGAATTTAGTTGTTCACGTTGGCGCCATTTGTTGGCGAAGATTTCTGTCCTGCCCAGTCCTGCAGCCATTCAATCCCAAATAAACACACAGAGGTCTACATTTATTATAAACTTGTTGACCTATTATCTCAGGCTTCTTATTAACTAATTTTTGCAAATTACATTCTTACATCTTACAGGCATGGTGGCACATGATTATCATCCCATGCTAAGTCAGTAGAGACAGATGGGTCCCTAGGATTCATGAGTCAGTCAACATCGACACATCAGTAAGTCCCAGTTAAAAATGAGAAAATGAGAGACAATGGCTGAAACACACACACACACACACACACTGGATGATGTCCTGAGGAGCAAAATGCAATGTTGACCTCTGATGACCTGACTTCCACATACAAGCACACTTATGAAAATACTCTCTCTCTCTCTTTCTCTCTCTCTCTCTCTGTGTCTCTCTTTCTCTCTCACACACACTCATACACACACATTCCAATATATACAGACACACACACTCAAACACACATATACACAAACACACACACACTAAAGACACACATAGACACACACACAAATACACACACTTCGTTTTTTGCTCAGTCTTCTCCCTGTGATCAGACTGAGCTGATCTGTGAGGATGGCTGACTCTTCTCTTGACCCAGGAATTCTTGGAAACACAGGTAAGTCAGAGATCCAATCTTGTTGACTTGAAGAACACCTGTGAAGGGACCTGGGCCATGAAGGCATTTGTATCAAAGGCATCAAATACTGAAGAGTCAATGAGAGCTGTGCTGGCACTGCCATGGAGTAGCTGCTACTTATTCTGAGCATCCACAGTGGTGTAGGGCATGAGGGTCCTTAGGTCAAAAAAAAATCTGAGTTTGAAAATACAGAGTTATGACAAACTTAAGGATTTTGATATAGATTCTCTGGTCATTGAAAAAAGTGAATAGAGAACTCATGATGTGTCATAGAACTCATAGAGATTAACCTATATCCAATTTCTTGATGTCATGTTGAGATGATCTTAACTGAAGGGACATGGGGCTCCTAGACTAGAATAGGAGACTGGGAAGAAGAAGGAGATCTTCCAGGGGGGACAACTTAGTGTTTCAGAAAAATTCAGAAAAAAAGCAAGTAGAAAGTTGAAAACTCTTTATCTACATAGATGAAATCTATCATCACAGAAGGAACTCAGGTCTGAACATGACAGAACACAAAGGAAGTTCAGCTATAGCTGGGCCAAGACAAAGGTCTGTTTCTTCCACAGCAACGCTATCAGTTTAGGGGACTTTTACCAAGAAAGGTCATTCTGAGCCCTAGTTGTGTTCAGATGTCTCTTGGTGAGATTTTAATAAACACCAACACCAGCCCCACCTCAGACAAACTGCGTAAGCATCTTGGGAAGCAGATTGAATTTTGTATTTTTCTGTGCTATTTGACAACTTCCCAAGGTGCTGTACTGTGCAGGTGGAGGGCACAATTCTTGCTTTAGATCTACAGTCCTCTATGGTTCTTCCCTCAGTAGTATCAGTAGGAATAGAGACCCCTTTGCTTACCTTGAAAGAGAATGATAGAAATACAGAACCCAGGAAGTGACTGGGACATATCTGGAAGAGTTTACTCACTTCAGTTTCCCCATGGAGCTTTAGGAGGTAGGTTCTCCAGTGGCTCTTCCTAAAATCAGTTTTATATTAATTCAAAATAATGTTTCTATTTCCTAAGCCTTGGTCCACTTTACAGAACTTCTACTATGCATTTGATGTGTCTTTTTTTTAATTGTTTTTTATTGAGCTCTACATTTTTCTCTGCTCCCTTCCTTACCTCTCCCCTCCCCACTTCAACCCTCCCCCAAGGTCCCCATGCTCCCAATTTACTCAGGAGATCTTGTCTTTTTCTATTTCCCATGTAGATTAGATTTATGTAAGTCCCTCTTAGGGTCCTCATTGTTGTCTAAATTCTCTGGGATTGTGGTTTGTAGACTAGTTTTCTTTGCTTTATGTTTAAAAACCACCTATGAGTAAGTACATGTGATAATTGTCTTTCTGTGTCTGGGTTACTTCACTCAAAATAATGTTTACAAGCTCCATTTTTCCTGCAAAATTCAAGATGTCGTTTTTTGATTTTGTTTTTGTTTTTCTGCTATGTAGTACTCCATTGTGTATATGTACCACATTTTCCTTATCCATTCTTCAGTCAAGGGGCATTTAGGTTGTTTCCAGGTTCTGGCTATGACAAACAATGGTACTATGAACATAGTTGAGCACATGTCCTTGTGACATGATTGAGCATCCTTTGGATATATACCCAAAAGTGATCTATGTTTTTATAAGAAAGTCTCGATGACTGTAAAGGACCAGGCCCTTTCATAATGGGTGAGACTGAACTCGCTATAGTTTCTGCCTTTCTTTTATCTATACTCTCTTACTCTTACATTGAAAGTCTCTCCATTGATTTAAGGAAACTCAAGTAGAGAGCCATAACAAGGAAGAATTTCCCCATCATATCTATTCTAATTCAGATGTTCCCTGTCCTCAGAGAAATACCCACTACTTCAAAGCCCCCAGTGGTTCTATCTCCTATACTCAGGGGGGAAAAACATATTCTAACATGTCTCATTGTTTCATACAATTCCCTTTAAAATTTCCTCTGTTAACAGCAGGCAAGATTTTTATAATTCACTTTGATGTCTGAAGCCATCCAAAAGAACCACCACATTATTTTCACTTTGTATTCTATCTTGTCTAGCTAAACCCTCATATAATGCTGTCAGCATTTGGTACATACAGATAACTAAATACACTGCAAACATATTTAGTTTATATACACTGTAACATGAGGGTCCTGCTCATTGGGGTTT
>JAQHUG010000549.1:570575-630907 GCA_028555095.1 Dicrostonyx torquatus | reverse complement strand
ATGTTGATTGGCTAGTAGCCAGGCAGGAAGTATAGGTGGAGGTAACAAGAATAGAAGAATTCTGGAAAGAGGAATAGCTCAGTCTGAAGTCGTCACCCAGACACAGAGAAAGCAAAATGATAATGCCTCACTGATAAAAAGTACCAAGGTACCAAGCCCCACAGCTAACAGAGACAAGAATTATGGGTTAATGTAAGATGTAATAGTTAGTTATTAAGAAGCCTGAGCTAATAAGACAACCAGTTTATAATTAATGTAGGCCTCTGTGTGCTTCTTTGGGACTGAACGGCTGTGGGACTGGATGGGACAGAAACTTTTGTCAAGGACAAGCTCACAGGACAGAGAGGAATGAGTAGGTAGTATTGGTAACAACTGGGGAGGAACAGGGAGTGCTTAAAAGAAGAGATGATGCACCAATGGTCTCACAGCATGCCTTAAAAGATGTGGGCTTTAACTCCACTCATGAAGCTGCTAAAGAACACTCTTACTGCAATCTATGGGAAATGGTTGAATTTTCACCTTAAAAGTAACTAAGATTACTGTAGGATAAAAGATGATAAAGGCAATAATTTGGGTTTGTGATGACTTGAAGTTAGACCTTACAGAATTCATTTATAGATTAGAGATGGTGTATGGGAAAAAAAGAAAACATAATGATGCTACCTGGGGATTTGGGACTAAGCAAGAGTTTGAGTAGAATGAAGAAATGATGAAGTCAAGGGAAAAAAGTGGTTTGGATTAAAGTATCATGGACACTTATAGGACTGTGAAGTCTGAGATGAGTATCAGATGTACAAGTAGAGTTGTATTATTGAAAACTTTGAGACCAAAACAGAATGACTAAGAAATGAGCAAAGATAAAACCCAGCTACCAGATTCAGGAGAGAACTAGGAAACAAGTTCTTCTAGACTAATGCCTAGGAGGAATAGCTTGTGAATATGTGTGTCATAAGCCAGGGAGGAAAGTTTGTCAACCAAAAGGAAGTAATTAACTATGAGACTAGGCATTTGAGAAGCTAAGTAAGATTAGAGCTAAAAAATTTTTAAAAATAAAAATTGACTGTTGAATTGAGCATAAATAAATCATTGGTAACAAGAAGGTCAGATTCATTGGTCTGGTGATGGTGAGAACTCAATAGTAGTGAGTCAAAGACAGACCGAATGAGGTAAAAAGAAAATAGAGTCATAGCTAATCTTTCTTCGGTCATTGCTCTCTTCTGCCCCATTGGTTCTCCTGAAAGATGAACCAGAAACGTGGATGTGAGAAAAACTAGTTTGTCTAGAAGTAAGCCCAGAGGTAGAGGGAGAAGATGTAGATTTAACAAAGGTTTGTTCCTGAGGTGATCAGTGCAATGGGCTTAACCTCCCCAGTTATGGTTACTCCTCAATGGCTAATTTTGATTGTCAGTTTGATTGAAAATAAAAACACCTAATGAGGCGTAGTTGAAGGCATATGCATTGGGTGTGTCTACAAGGGTGTTTCCAGAGAGGGTTAGTTAAAGGAAGAGGGCACACTCTGAAAACCTTAGCCATCTCAAGAGCTAGGGTCTTGGACTGAACATAAGTGAAAAAAGGATAAGGTCAAGTGAGCCCTGGAATTCTCCTTCGTCTGTCTCATCTTCTCAGATGGAACCATCAGCTTCACTCTTCTGTTACTGTGATAAACTGGACCCCTAGATCATGAGCCACAGTAAATCTTGGCTCCCTTGAATTTCTTTTTCTCAAGTATTGGATTACAGCAAAGAAGAAAGTTACTGATAAATCCTTTGAGAAACAGATGGAATGCATTTCAGGCATATATGATCTTTAAAAAAATACTATTAAGTACATCCAAGTTCACAGACTCAAAATGACATACATTAATTGGAGACGGAGGCTGATTGTTTCCTGGCCACCCAGATTTGAAATAACTACACAGAAACTATGGTAATTACAATACTGTTTAGAGAATAACATAACTGTATTTCTAGCTAAATTTAAATTAACCCATTTCTATTACTCTGTGTATTGCCATGAGGCTTGTGGTTTACTAACAAGGTTCCAGCTGGCAGTTAGCTTCTTTCTCTTTTGGTGGCTACATGGTGTCTCCTTGACTCTGCCTACTTTTCTCCTCTATCTGTTTGAAATGCCTGCCTTGCTCTTTTCTACCCTGCCAGAGGCTCAAATCAGCTTCTTTATTAACCAATGGTAATAAAACATATTCACAGCATACACAGAGGAATTCCACATCACAAGAAAAAGACTGCCAAGCCTTGCCAAGACAGGGTAAGACTTTTTTTTTTAAATTTATGCCTCTGAATATGATCTGTCCATTACTCTAGGCCTTAGTCAAAGCTGGTTACTCCAATGTTGCACATAAGACTTTGGGTGATTACCCAGGTAGCTAGATGTCTCGGTCATTTATTGCACATTTTGGAAGTTGCTTGATTGCACTTTTTGTGTACTCAAATAATATTATTTCCTTTCTCAGGTCTTTGATAGGGTTGAAGACTAAATAGTTGTAGCTTACTTTCTTCTAATGACTTAGCCAAGCCATTTCTAATATAAGACTTAGACTACTTAGGATAGAATAATTATTGAAACATTTGGCATATGTTTCTTGTTTAATGCTGTTTATGCTGATTGTGATTCTAATTTTATTCTTGATATCTGTTCTTATTTTATATAGTTTTGTATTGGGTTTGAAATTCTTTTATTTAGACAAAAAAGAGAATGTTCTGGAGAAACTTCTTCAAACAATGGACTTTGAGATGCTGGATCAGGTTGGGCATGGCCTTGGGTACTAGAAATGTGCTCTCCCTCTTGTTTTCTCTCTCTCTCTCTCTCTCTCTCTCTCTCTCTCTCTCTCTCTCTGTCTGTCTTTCTCTCAGCTGCTGCATTCGGTTCCTGTTCCCTACTCATACAGAAGACTGTGATCTGTGAGTCTACCCCTAAATAAAGAACCCTTTATTATACTCAATTCTGAGCTAGTGTGGAACTATTTTATAGAATCCATTTACAATTAATATCCTCTGTTTCATGTCAGAAGTCTGAACCTAAATTTACTAAGTCATCTGCATTCACATTTTATTGGTTTTCTATTAAAGTTTTCAATAGGTGGAGTTTCATCTAGAGGGTCAAAGAGGAAAGAATACACCTCCACCCTCATTAATACTTTTGGCAGAATAAAAATGGGAATAACAATTTCTTATTCAGGTGAGGACAAAAAGAATTAAGAGGCATGCCATTTCAACAACAGGAAATGGTGCATGCTAGCTGCTCTATACTTGAGATGTACTTTTTCACTAATCACTTCCATTTATTGTTAGAAACCATGCAGGCAAGAGTGAATAAGTGACATGTAAGAGGCAGAAATTTGAAGAACAGAGTTCTTGAGAAAGTAAAGGGCATGGGGAAACCAGTGTAGTAACAAAGGCACTGCATCAAAAGATGTAGAGAAAGGTCATTTATTGTAAGGATGCTAGTCAGAGTACATGGTGGGATGCTGGTAGATGCTGCTCAGATGGCAATGGGAAGATGAAGGACTTTTCTTCTGCTTCTGGTTCAAAATTTGAGCTAAATGTAAATTTTAAGGGGTGGGATACAGATTTGAAGACAGACTAGATATGAAGTAAATGACTGACACATTCAGTGGTTTGATTTATTGAATTTAATATACTTTTAAAAGATATTTTCAGGGATGGGTGTGTGACTCAGGAGCAGAATGTTGGTCTACAATACACAAGGAACTGGATTTGGTCCTTAGTATTACAAATAATAGACAAATAAGCAAATAAATATTCTACTGTTGAATTCTGATGTGTAATTAGTATATATAATTTGGAACAAAAGCTTCATGAACAATGGATACTATACCTTTCTAATATGCTATTCCCCTTCATTGTCTTTTAACACACTGATAATTGATAATGCCTCTTTTCAAGCTAAGTTTTGTCTCAGTTTTTGTAAGAGCATTGAACTTAGGTAACAATACAGAGTTACAACTTCTGTGGGGGCACGTGCCTTTAATCTTAGCACTTGGGAGGCAGAGTCAAGCAGATTTCTTAGTTTGATGACAGCCTGGTCTACAGAGTGAGTTCCAGGACAGCCAGGACTACACAGTGAAACTCTGTCTTGAAAAAACAAACCACACCTACAGAGTTACAACTCTCTGGGGTCTCTGTTCCAGACCAGAGGTAAAAATTATGATGTGGGTAGCAAATGGGTTCACCCAATAATAAGGTTTTGCTTAGTGAGTACAAGGGGAAAGAGATAAAAACAGGAGTTAAGGGGTGTGGGACAACAGACTAAGCAATGAATAAATAAATCTAAACTAAGCAATAAAGGAAATAGTAAGATGAATAAGTAAAGGATAAAGTAGCATTGCTTTCAAGAGAATTAGACAACTGAGAGAATGTGTTCACAATAATACTTGAAATTTAAATTTTTGATGAAGTCATCAAAAGCATAGCAACAGAGCAGACAGAAGAACTATGACACGAAAGAATCTTTAAAATTGAACTATCAAAAGAACGGTTAGATTTTGAAGGAATCTGAACACCATTGAAGCACATAAAAAGTCTATGTAAAATGCAGCTGTTGATATATTTAATAATTGAGGAATGCCTCAACATAGATAGCTAGGCAGGAAGAGGTTAGGAAGAATTTCCTTGAATAGAAAAGACTCTGAGAAAAAAAGAGTCAGGGATGCCAATGAGATTCTAAAGAAGTCTGACATGGTAATCAGAGGTAATCAAGTCACGAGGCACAAACCTCTGACCTCTATTTCATGTCAAGTACTATGAGTTTTAATATGGAAGTACTCCCTCTCTACAGTAGAGAGTCTTATTTTGCAATTTTGCCTTCCTTTTTATTATCATTAAGGAAAATGAGAAAATAACATAATACAGTTTATAGCAATTAAAAATTTTCTGTGAAAACTCCAAGAGTCAAGGAGGGAATTTTGTCCAAACTACAACAGATCAAAAAAAAATCTTTAAAAAAGCTTCTAGCAACCAACTGTGAAAGTAAAAGGGAGTCAATATAGTACATTTTCTTCATCCATTCTTGAGTTAAGGGGCATTTAGGTCATTTCCAGGTTCTGACTATTACAAATAATGCTGTTATGAACATAGTTGAGCAAGTTAACTCGTTATATGATTGAATATCCTTTTGGGTATATGCCCAAGATTTTTATAGCTGGGTCTTGAGGTAGATTGATTCCCATTTTTCTGAGAAATGGTCATTTAGATTTTCAAAGCAACTGTACAGTTTGCACTCCCACCAATGGAAGTGTGTTCCCCTTACTCCACATCCTCTCCAGCATAAGCTGTCATCAGTGTTTTTGATCTTAGCCATTCTGATAGGAGTAAGTTGATATCTCAGGGTTGCTTTGATTTGCATTTCCCTAATGACTAAAATTGTTGAACAATTCTTTAAGTGTCTCTTGGCCATTTGACATTCCTCTGTTAAGAATTCTCTGTTTAGATCTTTAGAAGCTTTTCAGTTTCAGGAGATCCCATTTATTAACTGACAATGTCAGTGTTTGTGCTACTGGTGTTATAGTCAAGAAGTAATCTCTTGTGTCAAGGATACTTTTCACTTTCTCATCTATCAAGTTCAGTGTAACTGGATTTGTGTTGCAGTCTTTGATCCATTTGGACTTGAGTTTTGTGTAGGGTGATAGATATGGATCTATTTTCATTTTTCTACATGCTGACATCCAGTCATGTCAGCACCATTTTTTTAAGATGCTTTCTTTCTTCCACTGTATAATTTTGGCTTCTTTGTCAAAAATCATCTGTAGATTTATATCAAGGTCTTCAATTTGATTTCCTTGATCCATGTCTGTTTTTATGCCAATATCAGACTGTATTTATTACTATAGCTCTATTGTAGAGCATGAAGTTAGGTATGCTGATACTTGCAGAAGTCCCTTTGTTACATAGGATTATTTTTGCTATCCTGGATCTTTTGTTTTTCCATATGAAGTTGAGTACTCTTTTCTTGAGGTCTGAGAAAAATTGTGTTGGGATTTTGGTGGGGATTATGCTGAATCTGTAGATTGCTTGACTGTAAAAAGCAATGACCTCATGAAATCTGCAGGCAAGTGGATGGAACTAGAAAAATTCATTCTGAGTGAGGTAACCCATACCCAGAAAGACAAACATGGTATATACTCACTCATAAGTGAATATTACAAGTATAGTATAACCAAACTATAATCCACAGTCCCAGGGAGGCTAGATATCAAAGAGGGTCCAAAGAGTGATGCATGAATTTCCCTGGGAAGGGAAATAGAAGAGATCCCCTGGGTAAACTAGGGGTAGGGATGGGGGATGGGGGGAATGGAAACTTGAGACAATGGGTTGGGTGGGCTAAGGCTGGGAGGTGGGTTGGGGACTGGACAGAGTGTGAGAGTAACAAAAGGGACTTCTTGATAGGGAGCATTTGGAGGTTAAGGAGAAACCTAGTGCCAGGGAATCTCTCAGGAATCCACAAGGAAGAACCGAGCTAAGACTCCTAGCAATAGCTGAGAGGTTGCCTGAACTGGTCATCTACTATAATCAGATTGGTGACTACCCTAATTGTCATCAGAAATCCTTTATCCAATAACTGATGGAAGCAGATACAGAGATCCACAGCCAAGCACTGGGTCGAATTCTGAGTGTCCTTCTGAAGAAAAAGAAGAGGGATTGTACAAGTCAGGAGGGTCAAGATCATGATGGGGGAACCTACAAAGACAGCTGACCTGAGCTCATGGGAGTTCATGGACTCTGGAGTCCAGACATTTGCATGGGACAGACCTAGGCCCTCTGCGTGTATGTGACAGTAGTGTTGCTTGTCTATTTGCAAGACTCCTAGCCATGGGATCAGGACCCGTCCCTGGTGCTTAGCTGGCTTTTGGGAATCTGTTCCCCTGCTGAATTGCCTTGCCCAGTCTTGATGCAGGGGGAGGAGCTCAGTTCTACTTCAACTTGATGTGCCAAGCTTTGTTCAAACTGCCCCTTTCTGAATGAAGAAGGAGGAGGAGTGAATGGGGAGGAGATTGATGGGAGTCGGGGGAGGGAACAGGAGGAGAAGAGGGAGGGGAAACTGTGGTTGGTATGTAAAATAAATGAAAGAAATGTTCATTAAATTTACAAAAGAAAGAAAAGGGGGCTTTCCTAAGTAAGGGCCTTTGGGAGAATACCCAGACAAATGGTACAGAAGGAGTCAGAGGAGTGCTGAACACAGCCTGTGGCTTGAGCCTGGCCCTTTACTTAGCAGAGCCTCTTGCCAGCTTCTTTGAGGTGTAAAACCAACACTAAGGCTCCTCAGCAATCCTGACCCCGACTGGACGCAAAATCACACACACACACACACACACACACACACACACACACACACACACACACCACAGATGTTTGAAGTATGATGGTAAGTAGGAAAATGATAGAAAATCAATATTTTATTAATACGATATTTAAATGCTATTTCTTATTTAATTAACATATATTTATAGAAAACAACACTTGAAAGTAACTTCATATTTAATTCAATCTAAGTCCTTATTTAAATTTTCAATTGCATACTTATTTATTTTGTGGGAATATGTGTATGTAGATATGGGCCTGCTTAGGCCACAGTGCAGATGTGAAGCTTGAAGTACAACTTAAGCTTCTCTCCTTCCACCAGATGTTTCCAGGAGTCTGAACTCAGGTCCTCAGGCTTAGTGGCAAGCACCGTTATCCTCTAAGCCATCTTGCTAGCCTTGACTATATATTATCCTGAAGAAATAAATGCCCCCAGAAGGGGTTATGTGATTTACCTAAATACACAGCAGATTAAAGAAAGGTAGAATTGAATTGGGACAATGCAGGAGCTCTTGCCTAGCATTCACGAGGCCCTTGGCTCAATCTCAGCATGGGGCTATACAACTGCAATGGCACAGCATTCACGAAGTAGAGGTGGAGGAAGAGAAATCCAAGGTCATCCTCAGCTACACAGGGATTCAAGGTCAGCCTGAGCTACAGGAGTCATTGTAAAAAAAAAGGAAAAGAAAGGAAGAAAGGGAGAGAGATGCTGAGATAACATGTAGACTCTTAGTCCTACTCCAACCTCTTAAGGAAGTCTTGAAATATAAATTAATCTGTCAATCAAAACCAAAGTGATAATACTGTTTTCTTCATTTGTTCTTTAAAATAAAAAGGCCTTGGCAAGGTTTAAATTACTAATGCCGTACTTGGGAGAAACAGAATACCTAATTATAATAGTAGAAAATGAAGAAATACTTGCAAGTTAAATCCTGTTCTGGTCTCTAGGAAATTATCTAGAATTTTTATTGTTCTATAATTTGTTGTTTTGAAGGCTTACAAGAGATCACTAAGCGAGAGGGCAGGGGGAGGGGGAGAGAAAGAGAGAGTAGATGCGTTAGTAGTATGGTCTCTAGTCTCACAAAGTTTGTGTGTCGTGTGCTATATAAGGAGTTTGAACTGATGATTATGCAAAAGCTTTCTGTGAGATAAGAGATAGATCAACTGAGTTAGAAATGATTGCTTAGTCAAGCATGGTGGTGCATGCCTGTCATCCCAGCAGTCAGGCACCTAGAGTATGAAGATCACTTCAAGGCTAGCCAGGACCATATTATGAGACTTCCATAAGGATATGCAAATAATGCAAAATAATGACCATAGTTCATATTCTTTGACTTGGGAAATATGAGTAATGTTGCTATCACAAGAGATAGCCAACAGTGTCTTCCTCAAAAGACAACCTCTACTTTTTTTTTATTTATGGTTTCAGTAGCTACCAACCCTTTGGACTCTGGGTGTTGTTCCACCCCAACCCCTCCCCTGACCCCAGAAGCCAGGATTTCCTTCAGCTGATAGGATGCAGAACTGTTAGCTGTCTTTGCAATGAAATCTCTATGTTCCCTCCTTTTCTTGCGAGAGAAGAAGGAAATCTGATGACTACATCATGGTCCTAAGACTTTTGGGTTTTTTAGTTTAATTTCTATTCCTGTGTTGAAATACTCTGAGGAGAAACAGCTGAAGAGAGAAGGGAGTCTGCTTCAGTTTACGATATCAGGTTACAGTCCATCACTGTGGGGAAGTGAAGATAGACACACACAAACTACACTTGCTCACGTGTAGCTCCTCCATTCCTACATAGTTCGGGATCCCTGCCTAGGGACAGGTGCTGCCCACACAGGATCTTCTCACATCAATTAACTTCATTCAGCCCTCCCCCACAGGCCTACCCAATGCAGACAATGACTTTACTAAGACCTTCTTCCCAGGTGGCTCTGGGTCGTCCATTAAAGTCAAGCATCATAGATTTAGATTTATGACTCTTTTACAGATCACACCTAATTAAGGTTGGTCCTTGGGTTCCACTTAAGGCCTTAGTGTTCCATTAAAGTTAAATCAGCAGCCATGGAGTCACCAACTATACCAAGGAAACACCTTTTAAAGAAAGGGACAGTGATAGTGTGGAAACCCACCAGCTCACTCCAGACCCTTCAGGATCACTGCTGTGGGAGAGGATACTGATGTCCTGTCTATGTCACCCAGGTAGCAAAAACACCACCTCTGTTTCCTGGTTCCCTCAGGAAGTCCCATGCACAGAAGGGAAGTTCGGTGAGTTACGTATTTATTGGAGTTTGAATACATAAAAAGAGACGTTTTCCACATTGAGCTCTTCTGGACACTGGACACAGCATCACACATTAGTAGGGATTATAGATAAGTCCTAAGGTAAAATCTACCCCAAATGTTCTAAGAACGAGAGTCTAAGGGATGTGCTCCATCCAAACCAATATCAAACACCTGTCGCAGGTTTCTAAGGGATGTGCTCCATCCAAACACATAACAAGTACCTGTCACCATGGCACACAGCATCATAGCCTGTAGGGAAGTACATCTTTCCCTGTGCCTCTGTGACACAGGAATGATTCTGAAAGGCCACTGTTTGCAAAGAAAATTCTCTCTACATCAATGCACAGTGGATATTGCAGCGGCCTTTCCATCACTGTCTCCCTCCCTGAAGCCTTCATTTCTCCCCAGGAAGGAATTTCAAACTGAAGAAGGCATTGGGGACCTGATAGTGGCTTTGGAAGATGCTTGGTACCTCGCCATGCTTGTCTCCCAGCTTTATGACTGGTTCCTTGTCTGTGCAACCCCCTTCCTACCCAGCAGTCCAGCCCTTGCCCGATTATCAGGATCCCTCTACGGAGAGCCCAGCCGCCTGCCTCTTCTGAGTCTCATGCTTCTACACCTCATGTCTAACATGATTTGAATCTTCTTCATCCTGGAATCTGTCTACTGTCAGTTTATTCTGTAGACTAAAGTTACCAAACATTCAGAGCCAAGAGTCAGTTTAATACTTCCCAGCTAGAAGTTTCATAACTGTTAAAATCCTAAAACAAGAAAGCTCTTCTAGTAACTTTCTCTTTCTCTAAAAAGATGGGGACACTTACAGGACACCCATCTATCCTCCAACTTGGAGAAAGTGACAGCTGATTCCTAAGGAGTCTCATACTGGATGTAAGGGATAAGTATATAGGTCTCTTGATAAACACACACACACACACACACACAATATTTGCAAGAACGTTCTTTTATAAATGTTTCCGTGGGTCTGATTAACAGTCCATACACATCATGAGTGCAAAAGCCATACATGTTGATAGTGTGCCCTAAATAAGCTGAAATGTCTCACACATATGAGATTCTGCTCGGGCTAGAATTTAAAATATTTTTGTATAGATCACGTGTTCCTTACACTTTTCTATGAGGGCTAAATTATTCATTTTACAAAAGAGAAAAGTGAAGACCAAAGACGTTAGATTTTCCTAGGTGGCTTGTATCAGAGCTCTTATCTGGGATCCGCTGCAGTCCAAAAGTCTTGGAGTTCAGATTCCAGACACTGATACACTGGCACAAGCTAACTGAGATTCAGCATGGTAAGGACCCAGGTGTTCTACAATGACCAACTGAATCGGTTTAAAATTATACTCATTATTCAAATACTGTGAGATCATTTCAATTGACATGAAATTTCTAACAATTATTTACTTAGTAAGCAAATGTGGTGTATATGAAGTTACAAATCACACCCATTAAGTATATTAAAGTATATTTCAAACCAAAAAATATGTGAACATGCTCAATTACAACATTGGAGGAGGAAACATCTTCTTTTTCTAACTTCAGTGTGATCATTTACTGTACATGTTAGCAGGGACCTTGCATGTGGGGGTAAAAGGTCTGCCTTCCATGTACAACTTGAAAACCTTTTCTTTCCCTCATGTAGCATATATGTATTTATGTTCTGTGAAATATGTGGACGTACATATGGGTGCAGGAGTGTGTGCATATTTGTGGATGTAGAGGCTAATGCCTGGAGTCTTCCTACATCACCCTCTACCTTTACACCGAGGCAGAACCCCCAGTTGAATGAAGAACTAATACAGCTAGTCCAGAGAGCCAGCTTGCTCTGCCTATCCAGTCTCTGCCTTCAAACACTGTATTACAGGTAGGTCTGCAGACCCTACTTGGCATTTATGTAGAATATGGGGTATAAACTCTGGACTTCATGCTTGTGTGGCAAGTGCTTTAACCACTGAGCTGTCTCCTTGGCCCCAAACTTGAAAACTCTCAAAGCCTGTCAACTTTTATTATTCCATGTTTCGTTTACAATAACCTCCTCTCCTAAACTTTCTAAGTAATATATGTTCATTATCAAGTAAGAATAGAGAAATGTTTAGTGAATATTTTCATCATTAAGAGATTATTACCAACTATGTTAGTATCATGGCCTCATATTTATTTATATTTAGAATTTTATTGATCTGGAAATTTTTCCTCCTTTTTTACCCTACTATGCTAGAGATTAGGTTCAGGACTGTGTCCATGCTAGGCCAGCACTCTAGTGCTTACCTCCACCCCTAGCCCTCTCATTTCTTACTAGGAATGTTTGTGACTTTCTCCACTTAATTCACTTCAAATTGAGACCATCACATGATTCTCCATCACCAACATTATCCCAGTAAAAAAAGCCAGTGCTTCTCAATGCATGGGGGAACACTAACATAGACTTTAACTGACTTTCGTTTGTTACTCTATTCTTTTCTTTCTCTCTTCTTTTGTTACTTATTACTTGTTATTATATTCTTTTTATGTAAAAATGTGGAGGCTTACAAACTTTACATAGCTGTAATTTGGATCTATCTTTCTGACTAGAGTGAGTGGCCATGATGTTTCTATCTATTGCCCCATTATGGCCACTGACAACAACATATCATTTATTTTTCCCAGCATAGCACATTTAATTTCCCTGACTACTGCTGGTTAGTAGAGAGCCACTCTTGAGAGTGAGTAAACTATTCCCATCATTCTCTTACTTCTTCTGATAAAACTCTTTATCTAATCTGACTTCCAGTTCTGTATCAGAACTCTGTACATCAACTGCTTCAGAACCTTCCAGTTTTGGCTTGCTTGCTTTTTCATTCTTTAAAGGTTAGCTTCAAGTCCTTGGTTCTTGGAAATTTCTAACTGCCCCCTTCCTGTGGGGAGTTTATACTGCAAAGTGGTGGCTCTGCCCATTACCCCATTCATGCTTCTTAGTGCAGGTCTGGGCCTACATGACCATCCAACAAGGATTACCTAGACCTTCACAACACAGCCTCCATGTAATAGCGCAGTGCCACCAAACTGTTGCCACCTCCTGGGCAGTCATCTGCTCCACCAGGTGTCACTCATGTCTGAAGACCTGGCAGCCCCTCTTTGTCTTTGGCATATGTTCAGCCTAATGCATGTACATCTTACTGCCTAGCAGCAGACATGGGGCTAAACACTTCCTTTTGTCAAGTGCTTCTTACGTAGTCTTGTCCATGTTCTTTCCAGTCATACTACTGCACCATCAGTTTACATCCGTGAGATGTGTAGGAGCCATGAAAATGAGTTTATCTTCTAAGATGCTTAATTTACTAAAACTGGAGCATGCTGTTACAGATGTACTTTGATTTCTGCATTATTATTAAGCTATTTACATAAATAAGTCTCTTGAAAATTTTCATTGGCTCATTTATTCATTTATTTACTTGGACAATCCTTCTGTTCCAATCAAGTGTTGGATTTGCAGTGTTTATACTTTACATTTTGTAAGTCACTTGTTTCATAAATCCCTCAATAATACAGAAACCCAATAGCAAACTCACTACTACTGACCCTTGAACTTTAAAACACCACCACCCCAGGACCCAGGGGGACGCTGGAGAAATAACTTAACAGTTAAAAGTGTTTGTGTGACCTCTGAAATCCTACTCCAGCATCCATGCAACAAG
Organism: Dicrostonyx torquatus; assembly: GCA_028555095.1. NCBI lineage: Eukaryota > Metazoa > Chordata > Mammalia > Rodentia > Cricetidae > Dicrostonyx > Dicrostonyx torquatus. The sequence goes on along the minus strand of JAQHUG010000549.1, from coordinate 617,601 downwards.
CTAGGTAGCCTGTGCACACCTGTAATTCCAGCTCTGAAACAGGTGGAGACAGGAGGACCACTGGGGCTTACTGACATATGTGAGCCCCAGATTCAGAGAGATGATACTGCTTCAAAGGAATAGGTGAAGAGTGACAGAGAACGACCCCATGCCCTATGTCTACACATACACACACACACACACACACACACCACACCACACACTTGCATGCACATGTATACCCCTATTTGTACATACATGAGCCTTGGAGGTTTATGGCCATCTATTTCTTTTCCTGATCTTGGGTGTGTGCGTGAGCACTACAGTGCATTACACGGCGCTCTTCCAGTCTCACTGGAGCCAAGGCTCAGACCTGTAACGCCAACACTGCTTACTTGTTTCATGGTTTCTCTGGAGTTGAGGTCTGACTTACAGCAGTTCATGAACAGACTTCAACAAACTTATAGAAACCCTTTCAAGAATTCTTCAACACAAAGGGTTCTTAGTTATATTTCTCCAGGAGGTGATGATTCAATTTAATAAAAAAAAAATCACTGGCGTGTTAGAATGTGTGACAATAGAGATAAGTCTCAGATGTAATTCTCATGTTGATAAATGGGTTTCAAGTAAGGGGGACAAAGAATCTTAAGTCATTACAGTCAGTCTTGATCAAGTACTTAAGCATCATGAACTCCTTCGTTCATCCTTTCATCTGTCAACACTTTCTAACTACGTAGGTGCTGGAGAACAGTGGAGAAAACAGGCAAGATCACTGTAGGTCACAACTCACTGGTGTGGCTTGTGTGATTAATGGTGATGGGAGTGGAGGTGACCGAAAGCCACAATACTCAAAGTCATGCTGCTTAGACGTCCTGTTCTCTGTCACCCACACAACACAGCAAAGAAGCAGGATGGGAATCCCAACCCCAATGTGTCTCTTTCCTGTGATGCATGGCAAATGCAAATGTCAGATGTTCTATTTACTTAATGTCCCAGTATGCGGAAAGAATGAAGAGTGCATGTGTTATGTCTGTCCAAAAAAACCTATACCAAGAGAAATCAATGAGCAAACCAAACCTCTAATGTATAATTTTTTATCTGTTTGCTCTTTGTGACCTAGACAATAAAATTTGATCTCAATAAAATGTGCTGAGAGCAGTATTCTAAAAACAAAAATGTGAATAGCATTCTGTTCTTCATGACTCTCTCACATGACAAGAAACACACAACACATACATATATACAAATCTAAGAGTGAAATCTATAGTGCTATGCTCTAAACACACAGATGCCTTTCTTTTTGGAGGAGAAGATATTTGAACTATTTTTCACCAAAGAGAGTCCTAATTTAACAAAGGAAGAAATGGAGAGTGAGTGAGGTCTACCATGAGCAAGACAGGTTTGTGGCAGAACTGTCTGTACATAATGATCTAGGTCAGGTCAACACCTCCCACCTGGAGGAATTGCACAAACATTTACACAGCAGAGATCGTGTAGAGTACAGAGATCAGTAGCTCCATGGGATTCTACGTGTCAGACCCACAGTAAGCTAGAGACCCATGGGGGAAAATGCCATGTCTGCTTTTCAGTGGCAGTTGGAAGAAGGTAGAGGTAGATATGCTCACCTTCTAGGTACCAATATTCTTGAATGAGCAGGTATTGGGGAAAAGACTATAGTTGGAAGTGGAGGCTCTGGAGAGACAGCACAGCAGCTAAGAGTGAGCACTGCCCTTGAGGAGGACCATAGTTCAGTTTTCTGGAACACAGTGAAGTGTGCTTCTGTCTGTAACTGCAGCGCTCAGGAATCTGAAGCTCTCCCCTGGCCTTCAAAGACACCTGCGCTCACACATACTTTGTCCTTCCACATACATTCATGCATAATTTAAAATAATACCTATATATATATGTGTATGTATGTATGTATGTATTTCTTAAAGAATTGGAGAGAGGATACCTTCCTTGACTACAGCTTCTGCTTGCACTATTTGGAGTTGTTTCACATGCGTTGAGTGTTTACCATATTCTAGGCGTCATATGTGTTTTACAGGCTTTCGCCCATACCTTATCCACACCCTGCATGTCCCAACTTGCAAAAGGGGATGTGGTAGGGTTGATGAGCTGACTCATCATGTCCTTTCTCATGGGGAGCAGTTCTTGTGTGCACGTCACAGAAGGCCATGGATGACTGCACAAGAAAGGCATCAAATGGCTGCTGGTCTCATGAATAATATTGTTTTAAAAAAGTCTCATAAAGTTTGACAATGCAAAGAACAAACAAGATGTGCTGGGCAGGAGCCCGGGGAATCAAAGGTTTCAAGCCTCTGTAACTAGAAGGACACTGAGGACATAAAGAGCATGGGAAGGCCTCATCTGACAGGGTAGCAAGTACATTTCTCTTTTTTACAAGTGAATAGTGTTAGAGGATTATCAGGCTTTTCTCAGAATTAAGCACGACCTACAAGCTCCATAGACACCAAGTCTTCTCTTAGGGCTCTGTTGTTTAAGGAGGCTTTAAGGGCACAGAAGAAAAGAACATTTTACTCCAGGAAGTCACATCAGTGGCTGGCCAGTTGAAACCAAGTGCCAAGACATCAGCTTGGGGCCAAAAATATAGATCGGTGGTACACACTTACTTGCCTTACATGTGAGAGGCCCTAAGTTCAAGTCCCCACAATGGAAAACAGCAACAGAAGGAATTTTTATCTGGATCCAAGCAAAAGGGCTAGCAATGGAGACTAATAAGGAAAGCTATGGTCAGAGTCAGATTTTACATGAGAGAATCAGTACCCAAGATTAAAAAATCATGTCTAATCTGGGAGTGGCTGCTGAAACCAGGAAAGTAAAAAGGGAACTCTTACTGGAGTAGGGGGATGGGGAGCAATAGAGGAAAAGGCATAGCAGGGTACAAGTGATATATATGATCAGGGAAATGGAGAAAAGAAGGGGCTCTAACTAGGGAGGATGGGGAGGTGTGAACAGGAGGAGGAGGGAGGAGGCTAAAATAACAGTAAAGATATCTGGAAAGGTCATAGGAAACTATACTATTAACTATATCCCTAAAAACTGTATTACAACAAAGTCTGAGTATAAATATACATATGTAGTTTAAACAAAATTTTCTCCTCTGGGTTCACAGTGCTCCCTCCAAGAGCTTAAGATCATAAAACAAAAACCCAACACCATGCATGAGAAGCCCTTTAGAGCTTCTGATCAATGCAGTTCAGAAGATTCCCAAAGCATTAGAGGTTACTGCTGTTGTACTTGGCTGTCCCACAAAGGAGGAGAGTAAATCCCTATTGCTGAAGACACCAAACACTTCAGAAATAGGGCTTGGAGGTCACAGACCTGACTCCTTGAGGACTAGCTTTCATAGTGCCAGAAGGTACCATGAAATCTCACAAAGGAGGAAAGCAACCAGCAGTCTTACCTACCCATGATCACCATAAATCAATGACCAGCATGGCATGATAATCCTGGGGATGCAGGCCTTAGTGGTAAACAGCAGCTTTTCAATTCAACTCAAGATCCACTAAAGAAGGAACATACGCAACCGCAAGAACAAGATGGAGAAATGATTCTGAGCCATGAAGTCTCAAATCCATCCCTGGTAAATGGTTGTCAGGCTTCTGGGCTAGATGGACTGGGGCAGGTGGCAGACAGATACAGAACAGAGACTGTGGCTGTGGTGACTGCCCCCAAGGAAGTATTCTCTCCATCAGCAGTGGCCGTCCAAGCACACTCAGGGCAATTCTGCAGCAAGTCTTCATGAATCAACTCCACCTAGATTACAGTCCTTTTCAGCAGTCTTCTCCCCTCTCAACACAAGGCATGAAAGCAGGCCCAGAGAGTTTAGGTGGCACCCGTGCCCAGTAAGGAGAGCAATGGGATTTGCATCAGGGAACCCACTCTAGAGCCTGTGTATCGTAGATTGCTGAGTTGACTAGAAGGAACTACACACGTGCAGCAACCCATTGCTGATGTCCGGTGGGGCAGGTAGGAGAGCAGCTGAGGAAGGGCCTTCTAGGTAAAGTTTTAATTCAGAGGGCTTCAGAATTATCACCCGTATAAGAAGTGGATACTCTTCTCTTCATCTTCCTGAACCTGGTATGTCCATCCATAGCATGACAAACTAGGCAGTCTGCAGATGTGTTCCCAACAGCAGCAATATGAGATTCAGTCATCAGTTGATCATTCTGAAGATACACATTCTCAAGTGGCAAATGTCAACTCAAAACAGTTTCCATTGTCCCATTTTCTTAATTGATTCTTATTGATATAAAAGGGGCTTTATGTATGACTTATTCAAAAACATTTTATTATTATGAGTAAGTTTAGGTAGACCATTTTATATGCCTTTTATTCCTTACTCTGTCCCTTTTTAAAAAATTCATCTATATAAATAAGTCAAATAAAGTATTTTTCCCAAAGTTGTTTTGATCACGATGCTTCAACACAGCAAGAGGAACCCCCACTACAACACTACCACACATTTTTCTTTTAATTCAAGTGTCTTTTAAACATATTAGCTAAGACTTCTAAAATTATCTTCTATCTTAAGATGATAAAAATAAAGAACCAGAGAGTATGCAAATTGGCCAAGGCCACAGCCCAGGAATCGAGTGTGAGGGTTACATCTGTGAATCTGGCTAACTCTACGATCTGTAACAACAGCTGGGAAAGGGAAGGCACTGCCCTGTATTATATCCACAAACCCACCTAGCTGCTTGAAGTTGCTTCATTTATATTTTCATCACCACTAGCACACAATCATTTTGTACATAATTTATTAAAAATAGCTGGAAATATTTTTTACAAATATTAATGACTCTACTGCAAACATAACTGGTATTCCAAATTTTTCCAAATCTTTGTTCTGAAAAATAATTGTTATAAGCCAGCCTGGTGAGTTCAAGCCAGACACACCAGAACAATCACACACATCACAAGTGCACCTGGAATATCTGTGCACTTAGTGTAAGTGCTGAGCTCACTAAAGGAGGTGTGACCTCTGATCTATGGTTGGCTATGAAGTTTACTCATGTATAAATTCTTAACAGTTTTAGATCATTTGGCCCATTTCTACATTTGGTAAAAGCTGTAATTACAGACTATTTTAAAAATAGTTTTACAATCATGTAATTATGACCAGCAATAACATCTAAAAGTTATGAAGTCATTATCCCAGAGATGGATTGAAATTCTTATGCCAAGAAGTTTACTTCAAACACCATCACTATTTCCCATTTCCAGTGTCCCTAAATTAAAGATAGAAATCATAAATGTGCCATTTTATACGAGGTAGCCACATCCTACTTCTAACTACATTATTGGTGTGTCTGTTATATAGAATGTTAATTCTAACAGATCAATGGAAAAATTAGAACTTCACTAAGGACAGAAATGAAGCAATTATCAAAAATCAAAACAAAGTTGCTATTAAATTGACCTTAAGAAAACTGACAATGCACATGTTTACATACCACAGAAAAATTATGAAAAGAGACAACTTTTAAGAAATTTTGGATTCAGAATCGACAAGAGAGAAAGAAAAAAGGAAGTGGAGAGGAGATGGGAATGTAGACCATTTGGTATTTCACAGAAAAAAAAACTTGTATGAATAATAAAAATACATTTTAAAGAAATTTTGAAGTCTAAATTTAATTAACAAAGTCAATACAAAGGAGATGTAGATTCAGTGTAGGATTTCACCCAGAATAGAACCTAAAAGCAAACCCCACCTTTGTACTATGAAGTCAGGCCATGCTACAAGAATAGAACAAATGTAAGACACAGTATATAGTTTAGAATGTTTGGGAAAACAACAGTTTCCAAGCACCATATGAAAAATCAATTAACCCATTAACTTGGGGTATAGGTCAAGTAGTCCATAAATAGATTTAGATCCATTAAATTTTATTGCACAATAAGTTGGTTGATGTTATTATGCCCAATGTAAACAATAATGCAAATTTCCTGAAAGTTCCCACTTGTAGATGACACCTGGGTAAGAAGGAAGCAATTAAAACCCATGCACAATGGTTTTCAAGTTCAAATGTACTAAAGTCCAAGGTCTCTCTGTAAATGTTCATTTCTGGAGATTCTGCAGACCAAGGCAGGCTGTCGGGGGAGCCCCAAATACAGCATCTTCTTTTTTGAAAAAAACCCTAGTTTATATTTAAAAGCAGGTAGGAAAAAGTAATAAATCCATTAGTTTGGTTACCCTGGTAGGCGTTCTTCACCTCTTTGCACAGACTTCTGCTAATGTCCTAAATTTAGGCTCCAAATGGTCCAAAAACTCAAGTCCGTCTTCTTCCGGTTGGTCACTACAACAACCTACAGAGCCAGCGGTCGAGCCTCTTCCTTCATAGCTGTACGTGAGGACGTAGTCTTGAGCCAGCTTCTGATTGTCATCCTCATGGCACAATTGCACCTTCTGCCAGGGAGAAAACACAATACATTTTATTTTTATTATTTTAAGCACCAAAAGGTACTTACAGAAAAAGAATTTCTTTGATTTACCTTTCATTGTTTAATTTTTAATCAGACTGTGTCCTCTAATGGTTTCCTATGTGTAGAAAATGCACATGATTGGTCTGTATTATAAAATTACACCAGAAAGTCAGTCTTAGCATGCCTCTAAAAGTCCTGAATGGCAGTAAGTAACCAAGTGTTCATTTTAAGTGGCCATTGCTTCCCGCTTTCTAAATAATGATAAAAGTGAAAGCACACCCAATAAACTGAACCCAACTTGATTTGGGCACCATTCTTTCTGAACAGCAAAGTGATGGTACATATTGCCTTGTGCTAGATGTTGGGTTGTTAAACAAAATTTGTCAGACACAAAATCATAGCACAAAATTATTTTCTTAAATAGTAATAAAAACCATTGGGTGGTGATGGTGTACAATTTTAATCCCAGCACTCAGGAGGCAGAGGAAGGCGGATCCGAGTTTGATGCTAGTCTGATCTACAGAGCAAGTTCCAGGTCAACCAGGGCAACACACAGAAACCGTGTCTCAAAAGAACAAAAAGCAACAACAAAAAGAGTAATAAAATCAATAAAATACACAGGAAAGTGAATGACCACATTAATATGAACATAATTAAACCCAAATTAGTTAAAAATAGTAAATAAATAAATATGTTCATCATTAACTAAAAGTAGCTATCTACATAAACACTAAGTTGGAACCTTCTGTAAAATTTAAATTATAGCAACAAAAGTTTGGGGAACAGGTCAGAAACTCACTTCACCAAGTCGGGGCTGAGTGAAACTGTGCCACTCGGAGTAAGTGTATCTGTAGTTGTCCACCTCCACGTGTCCTCCTCTGCCGGGATCCAGAGTGTGGTGATGGCCGGCCACGCGGTAGGAGTCTAAGGTCTGCTGTCCTCCTTTCACCATCTCAATAGTCTCTTGCCCTCCACTTTTGGCTCCTGCTCCCAACATTCCCAAAGCTGCCTGCCCAGAAGCTCCCACAGCTTGAGTTGTGAAGCCGTTTGTGGAATACTGAAAAGATAATGGCGTGCATCAGTTAAATACACAGAGGAGCAAACACAGTAAGTAGGCAGGTGCAGACGACGCCCTGGCTTAGGTTGGCATTACAAGACAATCTTTCCAAACACACGGACTGGATCACTGGATCAGCTGTCTGTCTTTTCAACCGTGAGTACCTCTAGCATGCGCCCTGTACTAGATGCCATGTCTAACACAAAAAAGAAACTGCAGGCACAAATCCCAAAGCTTGATGTAGGTTCCACCCTTAAACACTCCTTAGCATGCTGGGCAGGTTCTGTTACTGCTTTCCAATGCTTTGAAAGCAGCATTCCTGTGTCACAGGGACTTGATTTCTCAGCTAAAGCCATCCCAGCCACCTTAACAGGCAAGGGAAGAGACAGACATAATGACAAGCTTTCTTGGTCTATACGAACTCAGTCCCTTCCAACTCAAATACAAAGAGAATTTGCAATAAACATGAAATCCCTGCAGATAAAACAGGAATGAACTAGGCAGAAAAATACCAAAAATGCATACACATTGGTCACTCCTCTTTCAGGTTGTGTGTTTACATTTGGAAATATAATTTAAATTTTTCCCCTCGGTCTTTTTCTCAGATATGGTCAGGTTTTTGTTTTAGTTTTGTAGTTTGTTCGTCTGTGCTTCTAGACCTTCCCTGCTCTGGTCATCAGCTGTGTTTTTGAAGATATGTACTTGTTCTTTCTTCACATATTAGAATAGAAAATCAGAGTCACTCAGCAGCCTTTGTTTGGCTGCTGCTTTGGACTGCCCGCCTCGGGCTCATTTCTAACCCACATTATAGTCAGGAAGAATCCAATAAACCTTTTCCCACCATGATCAAAGTCTGTAGAGACTTTATTGCTGAAGCCAGGTTTCCAAAAAAAAAATTATACTGGTAATCTGTTAATAATTAAATGCAATATTTTAAAGCATAAACAGCAGTTTGGATAGATTTTTTTTTAAAAATACAGGCCTAATGTTGAACCCATGAAACACATGAAATGGGAAAAAATGCATACTAAAGGATTTTTAATATTAAGTAGCATTGCATGGTCAAATTGAAATACCGCATATCCGTGGGAACCATATGCATTTTATTGATTCCCTGGGATGAATGACATTTGCTGCTAAGTCACCAGACACCAAAAGAAGTTTGTTGAGAAAAAAACAACCAATCAACCAGACAAACAAACAAAACTGATTTTAGAATGAACAGATAGTATAGACTAAATTGTCCTCTGCACTTGGTTTAAAAGGACAGATGAGTGACTTACTACTTTGTCATCTCCAGGAGCCTCGGTGTTGGATACCATTAGGTTCTGCTGCGCTAAATCATCAGGAAGAACTTTCTGTTGTTTCGTTGCCTGGGAGACACTACAGACTAATGTAAACAGGATACCTGGAGAAAGAAAGAAAGAAAGAAAGAAAGAAAGAAAGTAAGGAGCTTCCTTAAGTCTCTCATCCATTATGGAAAACTGTGTTTACAGCATCCGATATGAATAAATCACGAATCAAAAGGTGTGAAACACCTTAAAGAACATATGATTGCATGTGTGTCCTTAACAGAAATGCTACAAACACATACCACATGATATGTTTCTCCAGTGAGCTGTATATTCTACTAAGTATACACATAAGTATATTTAAATACACGCAGTAAATATATGAGCTGGTGAGGTGCCTCACTAGGAAAAAGTGCATGCCACCAAAACACATGACCTCTGTTCCCTCCCAGAGTTCCACAGGTGGAAAGAGAGAACAGCCTCCTGAAAATTGTTCTCTGACCTTCACATAGGGCACATTCCCACTAAAATAAAAGAGATATGTGCAAATTTTAAATAAATATGTTAAATATATTGTGCTACATATGTTAAACATAAAGAAATATATCTATGTCCAAATCATCACCCATAAGTATTAACATTCATTCTGAGAATATGTTTTAGCATTGTTTTAAAGGTTCTGGAATAGATTCAAGAAGGACTTACAAAACAGCAAGGCTATGCCCAACAGTATAGCAAGAATAGCCCACGGTCCGAGTCTCACGTCGGCATAGCCAGCCCTTTCTCCTGAGCGGGCCGTGCAGTCACTTTCAGTGATGCAGTCACAAACGATGACATTCAGTGAAGTGACTGAGGACAGACCGAGTCTGTCTGTAACTCGGATAGGAACTATGTAGGATCCGAATGAAGGGTCATTCTGATAGGACAGACGAACTGCTGTATCTGAATAAACAATAAAACCAGGTGATACAAGAGCCACCAGCATCCTTTCAGCAAAAACATCCAGCTATCAGACAGATACCCATTTCCCTGAAAATGGACACCCATGGATTATCATAAATGCTGTGATCCTGGCTGTGGCTGGACTGTCTCTGACCCACAGCCACTGCAAACGCACTGCGGTTACAGTTAGTCTAATGCTGCCTACATTAGCGTGCACTGCCTGACAGGATTTTAAAGTCCCCTAGGTGATGCCTCTGAAAGCATTTCCAGAGAGGTTTAAGTGATGAATGCAGGTGGCACTATCCTGTGGACTGGGGTCCTGGCTGGGAGGGGGGGAGAGAAGGGGGGGAGAGAGGGAGGGAGGGAGGGAGGGAGGGAGAGAGAGAGAGAGAGAGAGAGAGAGAGAGAGAGAGAGAGAAGAGCAGAACATGAAGCCGGGCGGTGGTGGCGCACGCCTTTAATCCCAGCACTCGGGAGGCAGAAACAGGCGGATCTTTGTGAGTTCAAGGCCAGCCTGGTCAAAAGAGCTAGTTACAGGACAGGCTCTAAAGCTACAGAGAAACCCTGTCTCAAAAAACAAAAAGAAAAAAAAATAGCGGAACATGAGCTTTCTTTGCTCGCTGCTTCCTGAGCGTGGATGGAACGTGAGCAGCTGAGTCAAGCTTCCACCGCCTGCTATTTTGTCTCAACACTGGGGAAAGAAACTAGTACACTGTCGATGACAGTGCTTTGTCTCTTGCAATAAAGTATTTTATCCATTCATAAACAAATTCTTCCTATCATAAATAATAGATGTGGTAAGAGGTTAGTTTCTGTCCTATCCTTAGCATATTCAGTTAAACCTGTCATACTAGATTTCCATTCATCAAGGAATTAGAGAGCTGAAAATTTGGTATCTCTCATTTGTTTTCATAAATTGTGCCAAGTAGACATGAATACTTGTGGTTTATCAGCAAGAACTTGTTCTGACAGCTCGGAGCAAATGTCCTCCATGGGCAGGTCATGCGCACACCACAGGAACACCTGCACACTTGTGCTTATAGGTCACTGGTACCAAGTGAATGTAAGAAATATCCAGATCAAATGCTGGTAGGATCCCAGGCTCAGAACAAAAGATGTAAAATGATTCTCACTGCAGACTAACACAAGCAACAGGACAACCACTCCATTACTTAATTCCCCAGTGTGGCCTGCTCACTTTCGGTATAGTGTTTGAAGTTTCCAATGGGAATTTGGCTACCTAAGATAAGAAATCACAGAACTGGGATTTTGATAGAAACCACAGTTATCTATTCAGTGTATTTTCTAAGACAGAATCACGAGCCAACACACAGAACTAGGAGTGAGTCATGTCTATTCTCTCATTGTCATGTTGACTTCTAGACATAATCCAATTTCACATAAGAATGAACCGATTCTCCCAGAGAATAAATACCATGGTCAGATTTATGTAACAGCTGGTGGATCTGGCACTTGACATGAAGCCCATGGAATGCCAAGATCTCTGTTGGGTACATTCTTCTTGTCCTGGCACTGCCCAAGTTTTCATATGTGTTCAAGGACTGGTATTTATAAAATAACAAAGTTCTGGAGCTGGGTTACTGCTTAGTATGAGACCATGTGCCCAGCATGGTTCACTTCCTGTGCCACAGAGACAAAATGGCACAAGGCTTCTGACGAGAACATTGCTTGGCTGAGGAGAAACTTCTGAAATCCCACATTGTCTCTTAATGTCATTTAAACTAAAGCACTCTGACTTCAAACAAGTTGGAAGGACAAAAATCCAAGAATAAAGTTATTTTTTCCTTATGAAAGAACAAATAAAAATCTCTCTCCTCTTCCCCAAGGAGAATATTGTTTTAACACATGTCTCTTATCAGTCTACAGATCTTTAAGGTTCAAGACAGGTTGTCTTGACTTGCTTGGCTACACCCTTGCTTTTTTCCCCCATCCGAGGCTCTGCTTACATTGAACTTTTTTTTTAACCTTTTAATTTGTCATAGCAGGAAACTGAGTCATGATCACTGAGAGTTGAGGTTGAAAATATTCGGTGTTTTCAAGTTTCAAATCACCAAAAAAGTGACTGAGGTCCTTGAGTTAAGAAAGCTATGAGGCCATGACGTCACAGTCCATGGCAGCGTGTATAGGAGGCACGAATTAAGTTCTGGTGCAGGTGTGACGCAATGTAGCAGTGGGGAAAAACCACAGTTCCCTTCTGGGCTATCATCAACTGCAAACCAAAGTGAGAAAGATCCCCCCCCAAAAGCACCAGACACAAAGCAGTGAGATGTCAGTACAGCGACAGACAGAAGCAGAGGTGTGGTGGGCATTGTCAGCGACAGACACCCCTGCAAGGAGGGAGGGGCTCACTTCCAAGCTGCTTGACAGCAATTACAAAACACTCATGCAGTTGGGTTCTTGGATGTCAATCTACAGACTACCTAAGAGAATCCTGATATCAACAGCAAACACTGGAGAGACTCATGGCCTATTGCACCAAAATTCACATCTTCTTCCTGAATGGTTCTCATATAAGGAAATTTTCTCTTATTTTCAGAGAGAGAGAGAAAGAGAGGGGAGAGGAAGAAGAGGAGGGCAGCCTGCTGTAGAAAGGAGAGAACAATGTTTGAAATCACACACCGTTAATCCTTGTCAATCTCCACATCCTCCGTACTTCTGAATCTGTACTCTCCAAACTAAAATCAAATGGTGGGCCGTTCACTGGCTCATCAGGATCAACTGCAACAATTTCAGCAGAGGACATGGTGGCCTTACAAATTACCACCGTCTGCTTGGGTATGAAGGGGCCATTGTCATTCACATCTTCAAGAACAATTCCCAGAGTTCCAGTACAGCTTCTCCCAGCTAGACATAGAGCAATAAGAACACATTTTTTAGTGCCTTTATTTTTTTGCTAGAAAATCACAAACTGAAAATTAATATCTATATTAATCAACTACAGTGCATAAGTTACCACAACAAATGCAGACATGAACAGTGACACAGGGAACACCAAAGGAAAAATCTTCATCCACACACTATGTCATTACATTAGGCACGGAAAATTCTAGACAGAGAAGTTTTAGTTGGTGTTGAAGAGACAAAAAGTAGGGTACACAGTACACTTCAAATTCAGGGCGTGGACAGCATATCACCCCCATTTGTGAAGGAGAGAAAATGGAAAAAGCAGGCAGGTCGGAGCCGACATGGACAAGGGCTAAGGACCTTAGAAAGCTAGAGTAGAGAATTTGGAGTTTAGCATACATGAAGAGAATGCTTAAGGTTTTAAAACAGGGAAATTGAATAGTAGAAGAGATGTATTTGGAAAATTTTAACAGAAAATGGTTCAAGGACATGTTTGAAGGTGGAGGGATATTTCCAAATGTAGAAATTATCGCTACGGGTGTAGCCTCATAAACAGCAGGCTATATAAGTAAATGGAACTTAGGACTGAGGGTGTAACTTCTGTAATTAGCCTGTCATACCATCATAAATCTTCCTGATAACTCTATACAAGGTACCGCACTGGGAAGACAAAAATGAAGCAATCGAAGGTCTGGAAGGTTATGAAGTCTAAAGCAAAACATGAAACTAGGATTCCTGTCTTGAAACCATTTGATCCGTCTACTTAATAAGAAGGATTTGGACACTAGAGATGGAGAAAAAGGAAAAACAAAAACTGCACCACCCAGTGCCTGTGGCCACATCTTACATACAGCTGTCAACCTCAGAAAATGGAAACCAAGCTTGCCTGGCAACCAGAACCTTAACCAAGGGCCCTCTGGCACAGTGGCTGGATCATTGTGGTTCTAGAGCCATCACAGGCTCACAGGTTAGGTGTGCCATGCCACCAGGTTCGAAAATCATGTATACTATTTAATTCTGCAACTTAGAGCATAATGAGTTATGCTTATTTAATTGCATGTTCACTTTACAAATGTAAAAAATTCAATTATACCTTTTGGTTTTCAAGGTTTTTTTTTTTCTTTTTTCTTTTTCTTTCCTTTTTTGAAAAGGAAAGTGTCTTAGGTATCTCAGGCTAGCCTTAAACTTACTATGCAATTGAGGTTGGCCTTGAATTGATCCTGTTGCCTCCAATACCCAAGTACTGAAATTTTCAATATGTGCCATGCCCAAAGAAAGGTATCTTACAGCAAAATTACATTTTATACACTGTATGTGTCTTATATACATAATCACTGTACCCATATTTTTATGATTTTTCAGGATGCACAACATATGACATATTTTATGTTCTTCTATGGTGTAGACTTAGTTTTAATTGTCAGCTTGTCATGGTGTAGATAAACTCACAGTGGCCTGTGGGTAGAGCTGGGAGGTTGTCTTGACTACCTTAATTGAGGTGAGGAGACCCAGCTCTCCAGTGGTGGCACAAAGCCGGGCCCATACAGGAGTGGAGAAAGCTAGCTGAGCCCTAAGCATCTGTGCTTTCATTCTCTCTGCTCTTGACTGTGGACACAACTATCTGCTTCAAGTTCCTGCCTTAACTTGCCTGGAATGATGAACTATAACCTGGAGTCATGAGGTAAACCCTTTCTCCTCCAAGTTGCTTTTTATCCGGTCTTTTCATCATAGCAACAGAAACAAAGGTGGAATATGTGAACACATACTTTGACCCTCTCATTTTATAACACACTATGAATTGTGACTGGTTTAATTTTGTGTAATGTGCTTAGTTGGGATTCTAGACCCCAAGTTTGCTGTTAGCTTCCTGTAAAATGTTCTGTTTTCTAGAAATGTACTAAGAGACTAAATACTTTTTTCCTCTTATGACTCTCCTGAATGTTGCAAGATAAATGAATACATTTTTTTTACAGTATTTTTCCCAGGTTTTGATGACTATCATTAATATGCTATAACTTTGTTTCTTAGACAAAACTAACTTTTCTTTTAATTTTTATTGTATTTGTTTAATTAGTATGAATGACAGTGGAGGTCAAAAAGACAATGTTCAGAAGTCCATTATTTCCTTTTACCTGAAGATCAAACTGAGGTCATTAGGCTTGGTAGCAAGGACCTTAACCATCAGAGCCATCTCCCTGGTCTCATCTTAGGCCACATTATCTTATAACTGCATCTAATACTAAAGATACCATTAGCTGACAAGAGTTAATAAATGACAGCAAACTTAACTTACTAATTACTCTGTATGTTATGCTGGGGAGAAATAAAATGAGAATATATGGAGCCAGTTTCTAAAATCTATGTTTGGTAGGCAGGGCATGACAAACACCTTCAATCTCAGCTCTTGGAAGTAGTTGCAGATGCATCTCTGTGAGTTCAAAGCCAATATGGCCTCCATAGAGAGGTCCAGGCTTGTCAAGGCTACACAGTGAGACCCTGTCTCAAAAGATGAGGTGTGCTCTTGGGTTGAGGTAGCCAAGTGTTTTGCTTGGCAACTAGAAGACCCAGGTCTGATCCTTTGCACCACGAAATTAAAACATAAACTATGTCATCGACTTTAAAACTGAGGAAGTATGCAATCAAAGATGCATCAGTTGTCTTAAAAACAGAGTTCTTACCTGCATCTAATGCGAGGACTGTAATATTATAGATGCCATTTCGGATGGTTTCAGCCTCTCTATCCAAGGTTCGGGAAACGGTGATTGATCCTGAGTCTTCATTAACCATGACCCACCCTCTTGGGTCACTTAACTTCCTGTACCTATTCACCATGGTGAAGTAACACAGCAAGAAGTATCATGAGTCAAATCATAATGCCAATAACAAAAGAAGCTATGGACATTTTTAGTATTTTAAGTGTGAAAGGAACAAGATTATAATCATACCTTATGCCACTGCTGCTTCTGGTCTCAGGGTCGTACGCTGTATACCCATTGTTTTTAGTACCAACTGGCACATTTTCTCGAATCCGCACAGTTTGGACTGGAGGGATACACTCAGGGCCCTCATCCAGATTTTTCACGGTGACAGTCACTGTAGCTGTGCTCATGGGTGACCTTAAACTAGCCTCTCTAGTGTATGGGGCTTCATTAAGTACACCAATTTGGAGGGTCACCTGTTCTTGTTCTTCATAGTTCAGAGGCTGTAGGAAATGTATTGAAAATCAGATTCAACCCTTGAAGAGCTGGTGAAGTTCCTTACACACAGGAGTTGCTGAGTTGAAAATAGGTAAGTACCAGGCTGGAACAATCATGAGAATATTATACACAGGCTTGAACCATGTGCATGGAGTGGGTAGGGGGTGGGAGGGTCTTTCAAACAAGCGAGAATTTGGGTGGGACTGGCAGCAAACAAAAATTGTTTAATTTTCCCTTGAAACTTGAAAAAGTTGAAAATTGAAAATTTGAAGCCCAAAGTGTCAGAGATGTGGATATGATGCTTAACTAAGTTCCAGTTTCGGCTATGGATTGTAAGTTATTGTACACTGGTTACTTAAAAAAGCTTGTCTCAGAGTCTTCAGAAGGACGGTTATTTACACTAGATTTGGAAGTGAAAAACTGGGTCAAATTTTAAAGAAGTTTTTCTATTTTGGTTTCATTTTTGTCTTGTCTCCTGTACCAAGATTGGTCTCAAAATCACTTTTGGGACCAAGAATTACAATAACTTCTCATCCTCCTGCCTCCATCTCCCAAATGCTGGGATTTTAGGTATGTGGCACCATGCCCCCTTTATGTTGGTCTAGGATTTGAATCCAGACCTTGGGTATGCTAGACATCACAGAACTACAGCCCCAGCCCTATAAAATGTTTGTGAGTGTTGTGGGGATGTGAAACAATCCTCTCGCCCAGCCGTGGATTCCATAGATAATTATAATATAGCCTTTAGTATCCACCTATAAACCCTCCCTTTGGGCCTTCAGCACGGCATGCTGTTTGACTCCAAGGCTGCTGTCCTGCCAGCAGTAAGAATAAATTCATTTAGCCTAAATCTAAATTGAGTCTATGTCTTTGGCCTTTTTCAACAGAGTTGAACACCACAAAAGTGGAGAAACAAGAATATAGACATTGTTTGTTCCTTCTTTAAATCTCTTCCTCCAAAGTCAAGAGCAAGTATCTAATCTGCCTGGTTGGTGAGGTAACAGGAGCAGTTGACAGAAATGACCCAGAGATAAAGTCTGGTATTAGGACTGAGGCAGCAGTCGGGTCAAGAAAGCCATGGGATTTAAAGGCTTTCTGTTGTTGTTGTTTTGAAACCGAAACTAACCCAGAAACTGAAGCTAATTTGTATTACGGGGAGAAAAATGGATTTATCATCTTTGATCCACAGTCCTTGAGAACGTGTACAAAAGGAAAACACTCTAGACTAGTGGTTCTCAACCCTCCCAAAGCTGTAACCCTTGATTACAGTTCCTCGTCTTGTGGTGACCCCAAATCATAAAATGATTTCATTGCTACTTCATAACTTCAATTTTGCTACTGTTATGAATTGTAATGTAAATACCTGATATGCAGGATATCTGATATGCGGCCACTGTGAAAGGGTTGTTTGATCCCCAAAGGGGTTATGACCCACAAGTCGAGAACCACTGCTCTAGACCAGGATGGAATTATGTTCTACTTAATGCTGCCATATAGCATCTAAGGTCGAAACATCTTGGGTTGCTTCATGTACCAGGTCTGACTCTTATGTGCAAAATAGTATCAGAAAGATGTTTTGGAAATGGGGATGTCACAGACTGCTTGAGTTGCATGCTATGACCCTGGATGATAAGACTGTACTATATACAAGATACAGAGCAATACCCAGTGATAGTCTCCCTGTGGGTCTGACCAGCTATGACTCATTTAAGAAACTCAATAAGTAGCTACTGCTTGCCCTGGAAACAGAAAGAATAGTCTGTAAAAGACTGGCCCTGCTCATTGCTGAGAACACTATGCTAAGTTTTAAAGTGTTAAAATATATGCTAGAAAATGCACATTTTGTCACATGAATTAAACACAAATAAACATATATTAAAATCATGCCTTTGTCAAGGCTATGTTGGTTAGTTTCTCCAACTTCTTACAAGCTAGAGTTATCTGGGAAGAAAGAACCTCAACTGAGAAAATGCTTCCATAAGTCTGGCCTGTAGGAAAGCCAATGGGGCATTTTCTTGATTAATGATTGATGTGGGACGGCCCAGCGCACTGTGGGTGGGAGCATCTGAGAAGGTGTTCTTGAAGTGTCTAAGAAGACAAACTAGTTTAATCCCAGCACTCGGGAGGCAGAGGCAGGCGGATCTCTGTGAGTTCGAGACCAGCCTGCTCTACAAGAGCTAGTTCCAGGACAGGCTCCAAAGCCACAGAGAAACCCTGTCTCGAACCCCCCCCCCAAAAAAAAGACAAACTAGGCAAACAGAGAGAGGAAATCAATAAGCAGTGTCCCTCTGTAGTCTCTGCTCCAGCTCCTGCCTCCAGGGTGCTGCCTTGAGTTCCTGCCCTGACTTCTTTGGTGAAGGGCTGTGAAAGGCATGGAAGTGCAAGCATGGAGAAACAGCAGTTTCCCGCCCTGGTGACTTTTGTTCGCGATGTTTATCACAGCTGTAGTAAGTGAACTAACAGCTACTCCGAGTGAATGTGCTCACTGCGTTTAATCTATATGAACAAAATAGTATAATTAGTTATATTATGTATTTCGTGTTTCCATTAACCAGATATCTTTCTGCCCATTAAATCTTTGCCTGCGATTCTATATTATAAATTACAAATATTTAATTTACTAATTAATCCTTACCTTAACCACACACAGAATGCCTTCATTGCTTTTGGGATCTGTTACAATTTTGAAGTTTCCATTTTCATTGCCCTTTAAAATGGTGTAATTAGCTCTCCAGTTAGGAGAGTTAACTAAATCTTTATCCTGGATAGTAAGTCGTAAGATTTCCACATCAATTGTATTTTCCTCCACTGATGTCACATACTAAAAAAAAAAAAAAAAAAAAAGAAAGAAAGAAAGAAAAGAAAAAAGCTTCATCAATTAATCATCATAAAACAAGATCACCACGGGAAGTAAGCTTACAAATCCCAAAGCACCATGTTCTCATATTTAAAACTAACCCCATTTCATGCTAAACAATGGGACACAAAGAGATGTGCACACTTTAAAGCTGACAGTCATGCATTTCTCTCCAATAAAGAGCACACACTCACCACAGTGCGAGTGAAGGTTGGCAGATTGTCATTCACATCTCCAACAGTAATGATGCAGGTTGCTGTAGACTGCAAACCAAAATACTGACCATCCATGTCCTGCACTTTTATTTTCAACTGGTATTTGTCAATTAACTGAAAACAAAGAAAGGGTAACTGTCAGGCAGCAGCAGCATCTTTATAAGTAGACCCTTGAGTCTACCACTCTTCTTTAGGGGAACGTTGTGATGTTAACAGCGTTGACATGCTAGAGAAAGTGCCTTGCTCTAGTATTGTGCAGTCAATATATGAAAACTGAGTCACTTCTCAAATGGAAAGTGCTATCAATTCAAGGAACATATAATTAGTTAGCTTTAACAACTTTGAATAAAAAATAAGTGTCGTGAGTGCATTCAATATTCCATAGCAATGCAGAAAATGTTCTATGACCCTCCAAAGTACATTTTTACATTCAGATAAATAATAACTAAAATGAGTGCTCTTCTCCTCTCCAGCCACCTTCATGCCATGGCTCCAGTCCCTGTTATCTTCCCTGTCTTCACCCATTAGCTATGCTACTCACATGCACCTCTCCAGCACAACCTCCTCTTTATGTCTGCACCTTGAATAATGGCTCACTTCCCCTGACTGTCCTTACAAACCTAATGCTGCTGTCTGCCAGGAGGCGAGCATGTTTCCTTTGCATCAAGGTGCACTGAGATTTAACAGAAACAGTCAATTGATGAGAAAGCTTAAGAAATAGGCTTTTATTATCCTACAAAGCTGATTGGTGTTATCTGCAGATGAAAGAGAAACTGCAACATTTAAGAAGGCTGAACAACAGGGGGAAACTAGAAAACTGAGATCAAAAAATTACAGGCAAGTACTATCCAGTAAACTCCTTTGTATGTTCAATGTTTATAACCATTTCTGCCATCAACATTCATTTGCTTTCTGAGATTTATTTTCACTATATGTCACCATGTGCATGTGAGTGTTTGGGGAGGGGCAATTAGAGAGTCCCTTGGGGACAGTGGTACAGTTGATATGGGCTAAGGTTCCCGGCACAACACACACAAGAATGTACTCTTACCTGCCCAGCCTTCTCCCCAACCCTGCAAGTGTTTATTTAAAGGTTTGGTTTGGAAGTTTAACAAGCCATTTTGATTTTTTTTAACTGCTGTTTGGTTACTTGCTGTTTCTATTGCAAAGGGCAGTATTTATACACGAAAGGAACCTGCAGCTGTCCAGAGAACATTTAGAAAACATTTTGTTAAATCACTTCAATAGAAACAACCATTTGTTGCCAATGATAACTTTGGATAAATTGTTTCAACCATTAAGGTATAAAGGGAAGTGAACACATGATAGCTTGATATTGTTTAATCATTTGTCAAGATCTGGAAATTTGCACTAAGTCAGAAAATATATATATTAATAGAAAGTTTTTAAAAATATTTTTGTTTTATTTATTTTAGTTTTATGCATGTGTGCCTGAGTGCATGCATGTACAGCACATGTCACAGAGGTTATGCAGACAGAAGAAGATATCAGATGCCCTTCAACTAAAGTTACAAGCGGTTGTGAGCTACCCAGTGTGGTGATGGAAACTGAACCCAGGTCCCCTAAAAGTGCAGAAAGATCTAACTGATGAGCCAGTTCTCCAGCCCCTGTTGGAAATTTTGAGATTCAAAGTAACACCCACTAGTCATGTACTTCTACAAGATTAAAGATCATAGATGATAAACAAGGGCACCAAAATGCTGTAAGAATTCAGGTGAATAGTACTTGCTGGGGGGAAGCAATAGTTGTACAGGAACTAAGTAATTGGCTAATAGGGTGGTCACAAGTACAGAGCATACATGCAAAATATTAAATATTTTCACATTTCCTATGCTTAGGACAGTTGAAACTAGAACGTAAGGGAAGACATGTAACACAGTTTGAGAGCATGAGTCCGTGTGATACTAGAGAAATCATCAATAGGGGAACTTACTAAAGCCCTTTTACCAAGAAAATATGGGAGAGTTTGCTGCCAAGTCAAATCTTATATGCACTGCATCTAAGATGGAGTTCAGAGGTCCAGACAGGTAACAATCTGAGCAGTTACTTGAGATGGGAACCAGAGGCTACACGTGTGGAGATATTTTTACCTATGCAAGGGGGAAGGACATAAACAAGAGTGGTGAAGAGACCCATGTTAAAATAATTCTTTCTCAGTAGATAACACATTTCTGTCCATCTTGAGAAGGTCTGCTCTTTTTTTTTGACACTTCCTCGTTTAATACTACAAACATACTTCTATAAAAATTTGATTTCATAAAAGATGTCATGAGAGAATAAGCTCAGTGTTGTAAATTAGCATGTCATTAAGTAACCACTTAATGACCTTCTTCTGCATAATAAAAGCAATAAATTTCCTAAAGCTGAGAACTGATCATACTTTCCAGAAACATACCTACAGGCACCCTTCATCTAAAGGGTCTGGGGACCAGAAGTATTTCAGCTGTTTATAGATTTTAGAATACTTGAATCCACATCATAAGATATCTCGGTGTCAGTGTGTTCTAGTTATGCCTGATATGCAAAGCTCAAAGGGAATTTTATGCTGTATTTTTAGCAACACTTGTCACCACCCTGCCCAGCTGAGACAGTGCGCTCAGAAGAGCCACACGCTAATGCAGCTGTTCTAATCCAGCTGTTCCGACTGGCACTTGTTACCTCTCTGTCCAGCTGAGACGACGTGGTCGTGATCACACCTGTAATGGGATGCATGGTAAACAAAGTGGGTGGAGCCGGCGACTGCTCCAGGATGGAGTACCTCAGCCTCGTGTGCATCGTATCAGGCTCATCGTTGTCAGTTGCACAAACCTCTCCCACGACAGAGCCTGCGGAGGAAAAGCTGCCGTTGACTTTCCAAATCCTTAAGTGCTCTATGTCTCTTACTTAACTCTTTTCTGCCTAGCTCAGAACCCGTCTGAAGCACCTTGTTACACATCAGGATCACTGCTTCTACAAGTTAATTGCTATCTACATACAATAACAGTTCCTTTTAAAAAACATTCACGTTCTATTTTTGGAAATGATGATCCCAGCACTTATTTTCATTGTATTTTGGTGTGGGTTCCTATAAATGACTACACTGTCCCTCTGTGAATTCTGAATTTCTACTGAGAAGTTCTAATTATTCATAATCTCTTTTTCCATCTGCAGGCCAGCGCTTGAATTAGGCACTTCTCTAAAAATCAGTTCAGTCAAATCTTTCTAGGGTAAGTCCCCAAAACTTCAGCCTGACATCCCACCAATGCAGGCCTGAGGACAACAAGAGTGAGAAATTCTGTGTGTTGTTTTCAGTGACTCTTGATCATGCCCAGAATCCTATTTAGTCATTAGGAGTTCAGTAGACAGGTGTCCAGGTGCTGAATGATGTCATTTATAGACTCCTTAGAAACTCCTTTTAGAAGCATTTCATTGACCTCTCATAGAAATGACAAGTCATTTATTTCTTGAGGCAATGGGATACATGTAGTTGGTTTGATAACCCAGTCTACAGACAACCCATTTACTGGATGAGAAACTAAGAAACTGAAGCTTTCCAAATGAGGAAATTGGTGAAGGAGAAGAAACCTTCTCCCAGGACCTGTGTTCTCGCCACCAGTGTGGAGTGCTTCCCTGTGGCCAGAGAGACTCTCAGTTTATAAACCAAAGTCCATTGAAGCTGCCCTGGATCCTTGGTGTGGCAACTTACCAACTGAACTGTTTTCCAAAACTGTGAAACTGTATGTTGTCTTTGTAAAAATCGGGGGGTTGTCATTCTCATCCTCTATCTTAATGATGAGGGTCAGCGGGTACTCAGGTGTATACCCATCTGGAGTTGTTGCAAACGCCGTCAGCTGTGAATAGAGTGAAATCAGGAAAACGTGAACTTGCTGTGAATAAACTTTTGGTTCATTATGAAGACGTGTCTTTGCCAAGGTGCCCTCTGGTTGGTTTAATAAAGAGTGGACTAGTCAATAGCTAGAGAGGGAGAGGTTATGTAGGGCTTTGGGGGACAGAGAAGTCTCAGAGAAGAAGCAAAGGAAGTTGCCAACCTGACACAGAGGAAGTAGGACATGCAGGAGGAGAGGTAAAAGCCATGGGTCACGTGGCAGCACATAGATAGATAGAAATGGATTAATTTGTTATAAGTTAGTCAGAAACAAGCTTAAAATAAGACCAAGCTTTCATAATTAATAATAAGTCTCCATGTCATTTTTTGTGAGCTGTAATCCAAAGAAAGTCATCTGTGAATCATCTACAGAAAATAACCATGTTTGTTTTGTGTGGAGCTGGGGATGGATTTCAGGGCCTCACACAGGTCAAGCATGCTTTCCCCAGTGAGCTACACCCTCAACAACCCCTCAAATGTTGCTTTCATCTGGAGACTACTGGGGCTTGGAGCACATGCCTTCCACTGTTAGTACTTCAGGACGCAGCCATGACAGTGAGGTGGCAAGAGAAGTGGATTTTCCGTGTTAGTAGAATATGTTTATGTTGATCTACTATACTAATGTGCTTAGTTTTCATTCCTCACCACTGCTGCACGTAATCCACAAGTACAATATTTGCTATTATTTACCAAAAATATTGATTTCTTTTTCTGTCTGACAATTTTAGACACATAGACCTTAAGTACAACTTTTAGATATTTCTTAATTTACACTACAAACTTTGGGCAAAATTAACTGGGATATTATTTTAGTTCATGTTAGTATTTTAGGTACCACCATGGTTATATGTACAAATAATATTTCCTAAGAATGTTTTTATTTGAAAAGCAGGAATTAGGAAGAGAACAAATGTGTGGCTAAAGATACTGTGTGAAGGGTTCTAGCAGGCCTGAGCTTGGCAAACACAGGTCCAAACATGCAAACATAGTGCCAACAGGTCTTGCTCTCTTCCTACTTTCTCTCTTCTTTGCTAAAAACTATTAGGCTACATTCTTAAAGCTGGCCGTCAATACCATTCCCTTATTTGATCGTTGACTCATTTCTGAGACAGAACACTAGGCTCCAACAATCAAACTTTATTATCTGGCTAATCTGTCCAATCACCCTGGCACAGACCCCTCCTTCTTCTTAAACACCCACTCTTGCAAAAACCACCTGCTTGCCGTTTGCTGCTGCTGCTATCTGCCTCTGCCCAATCCAGAGTCTGTCACTGCCCCCCATGATTGGCCCTCAGGAGCAATAAATCTCTTTTGTGCTGAGTATATGGGGTCTGGGTATGTCCCGGATGAACTCGGGGACACCACCTTCTTTTACAATATAGTCCTTTTAATTTTATAATGCATATTCCAAATCTAACCATTATATAACAACTATCGTAGATACAGCAGAACATGTGTACTTAGAAAGCCACACTGTAGCAATCCCCAGCTTAAACACAAAACTCTTAGTCTGTGTGTCTATACAGTTAGTTTGCTTTCCTTGTGAATAAAGAATGACTCATCTAAAATTATACAAAATAATGAAAAATGAGATAAGTAAGATGAGCAGGTCCTGCTTGGAAATCAAGGCAGCATAAGGTCAGGTTTTTAGAGGAAAACACACATTCCTGTTGGAATGCATTGCTGGCTGCTTGGAGGTCGCAGTCTGCCATAGCCTGGCCGCTTCCTCTAAGCTCAGCAATATGGAAACTCCCTCCCTCCACAGAAAGGCTTCCTGCTCTCTACCTGCCCTTATCTGGAGAATGTCCCTGGGCCTGGAGGACTGTCTCTAAACCAGTTGCTTATCTCTAAACTAGATGGTAGCTCATCTTTATTCTGACCCTTGGCATAGATCCCTGCGAAGAAGACTTGTTCTAGGAGCTCTACTATAGGACCCCACTGCCACGTGGTAAGCCTTCTGATAGGAGCTTGCCACTTAATGCAAATTAGGGTTTGTCCCCAGGCTCCCCAGTCCTATACATTCCTTATACTCTGAAACAAAGTTGAGCTGATTCACCAAAATCTGTCTCCCAGAGGGCTATCTCCCTTCGTGCTCATGGGCCACATACAGAGGTTTGCTGTCCCTTCTGCCTCTTTTCCCCCTGGACCTGGTGGCCAACAGGCCTGGAGGGAAAGAGGACCCTGCAGGGGAAATCCATGAAACATCTAAAAAACTGACTGAGCTCTGCTAGGGGCTGCCCATCCCTCCTGGTCTTCCTGTAATCACCTCTCCCACTGCAAAGCACTGAGGTTAAGCCAGCCGCTGCGATTCCCCAGCTCCTGCACCACCCCTGCTCCACAAAGTGCTTCTCTAACAGAAAAACAAGACGACAAAGTTTGCTCCTTTGGGAAAAAATCATAAAAGCAGGAATAACCTAACAGAACTGAATGTTATTTATTCCATTGAATTTGTTCATTTCAAGTCAATTCTGTCATCGATTGTAGCCAGAACACCAGTGAAAACCTCAGAAAAAAAAAGTAGATACATTAAAAGTGAAAGACTCAGTGGCCAAGGGTAATAACTGCTGTGCTGGCTGGAAGGACTCTGACATAGGCTAGAGTCCTCTGAAAGGAGGGAAACCCAGTTTAAGAAAATGCCTCTGTAAGATTGGGTTGTGGGCAAGCCTTTGAGCAATTTCTTAAATAATGATTGACGGTGGAGGACCCAGCCCATTGTAGGTTGAGCAATCTTGGTGGGATAGTGTCCTGGGTTCTATAAAAGAAATTAAGCTGAGCACCCCTCCATGGCCTCTGCATCATCTCCTGTCTCCAGGTTCCCGTCGTGTTTGAGTTCCAGTCCTGACTTCCTTCCACTATGGACTATGGTGGGAAGCAGAAACCAAATAAACCCTTTCCTCCCCAGCTTGTTTGGTGACAGTGTTTCATCACAGCAGCAGAAACCCAAACTGAGACAACTGCTAATACAACACTCGCTTTTTAGGCCTTACCTCAAAGGACTCATACTGCTCACGATCCACAGAAGCAGTGCAATACAGGTTTCCTGTATCTCTTTCCACATAAAATAAGTTTAGAGGTTCTCTATCAACTCCCGGGCCTCTGATGGAATAGTATATGGTATAGTTTTGAGCTGTATCAGATTGGATCTAGAGAGTAGAAATTACAAGCATGAGACATGTCTATTTCAGCAGATTTGCATGGGTGTTTTACACTATCACACTGCCAATTACTAGAATAAGAACAGTCCCCTGTCTTATTCAGTATTAGAAAAGTGCAGCAAGAGAATAAGAAATTATGACTGAAAATTTTCAAAAAACAAGACACTCGCCAAATCCTCTAGAAGAATCTTATCTTTACATCAAGGACTGTTGTGAGAGCTGAACGCTATGCACTTGAACCAAACACGTGAGATTTCTCTGCGTTAGAGAGTGCAGCATTATGAGTGTGAACAATTATCTGCGGCCACTCTAGTTAAGTCCTGAGATTAAACTGTATTTGGCAAAGCATTTTAAAAACTGGTTTCACCAGGTATGGTGGCCTATGCCTGTCATTCCAGCACAGGGAGAGTAGAGATGGGAGAACTGGAGGTAAGGCCAGCTCGATGTCTAAGTGGATAAGACAAACTCCAAAGACAAACAGCACATTTTCCCTTGTTTATAAATCTAGACTGTATATATTTGTGTGTATGCATTTGTGTGTGTGTGTATATATATATATATATGTATGTATTTGTGTGTGTGAGAGAGAGCATGCATGCGTGTGTGTCTGTGTGTGCATGCACGCACACATGCTCACCTTAATCCTAACTCAACTTTACTTTTTATTGAGGCATACATTTTTGGATGTTATAGACTGTGCCCCACCTCTGTGATACCCTGTTGACTGGTTAAAAATTCAAGAAACATGTTTTAGAGTGCTTGATGATGAGCTTTAGAGTTCTTATAGATTGCTTGTGCATGACTAAAGCAAAACTGTGTACATGACTGACTGTTAAGAAATACTTACGCATATATGTTGAAACATGAAACTTAAACTTTCCATTCAGATTGTCACATGATTTTACACCTTTTTAACTAGGAAGGATTCAACCAAGGTCTTGAGCATGACAGGCAAGCATTGTGGGATACATTTCCAGCCCTCACACAGTTATTTTTAAATAGCCATTAATTTTTTTAAATGGAAATGACAAATCTTAGCAGCCAAAGTGAACTATACCTGTTGAAGGAAAAGCGGGAAGGGACCCAAGGAATTCTCCATCATAGAACAGGGGATAGGAGCCCATCTTCTCTTGGGACGACTGAGAACTTTCTCTGTATGGAGTCTTTTATTTAGTACCTTGATTTAGAAAACAAGAAAGACAAACTTTAATTATTAAAGTCCACGACGACTTCATCCCCAGACATTTGAGCTGACGTGATACAGTTGTCTCTTCTCATGAAGGCTGAGTAGAAAGGTGTAACCCCATGGTAGTGCTTCAAAACCAACAAATCTTCAAAACTCAGGAAATGACAATAATGGCAAAGAGTATGACTGTTGCTGTTGTTGCTGCTGTGGTTGTGATGCCAGACATCCTCTTAAAAAAATACCTCAGTGGAAATATGGAAGGCAGAGAGATGGGCTAGAAGAAGAGATGCAGCACTGGAAAGCAGATTCTTGCCGCCACATTGCCATGCGAGAGGAAGGGATGCAATGAGAATGACAGGGATGGCTTCACTCCCATATTTAGCATAAGCAGATTCCACTCACCAGCAACTAGCCAGAGCCAGGAGACCAACAGACATCTGTCAGAATGAAGAAATAAATATGATGACAGAGCTCAGACAGTTTCAGTGGATCATGGCCAGGGACTGAGGAGAGGTTGTCTTGACCTTTGGGGTCACAGTCAGCAGGCACATAATGTGGTGCAAACCTTCTCCCTTGTTATCAGTCTTCTGAGTCTCCAGCCATGCTAATGATATGGGGCAGTAGGACAGTAACCTTGAGGCAGAGCAGGAAATCTGTAGCTGTGTCCACGAGGCTGAGCCTCCTGATAGTCAGAAGCCCTTTGAGGTTAAGCACCTTGAAGCCACAGCTTGATTTTTGTTCTCGGTATTAGAAACTAAAGCACCAGCCATTCTGCCACTCAGGTCCCTAGCAAAGGGTCTGCATTTTCCGAATCCAGACATCATCATTTTATCCATTGCATTGTAGCTTAACCCTCCCCCATTCCCGCCACACACTCTGTGTGGGCTTTCCTAGAGGATCATGGAAAGAAAACTCCTAAAAATATATGTGGTCCATCATAACTTGACCAAAAATGGATCACCTTTCCCCCAGAATATGCCACCCATCTCACAAATATTCATAAATCTTCATTTAAGATCCAAATCACAGAATTCACTGGGCTGATGACTGCTTTAGGACAGCCCAATCCATTGTCTCTTTGCGGTGTTTGTTTCCTTGCCTTGGGTTGTCTAAATAAACAATTGCTTAAACGATCAATGTATGTCTTTTGGCTGAATTCATTTCTTCAAGAAGACTAGAACAAGAGAACCATTTAACACTAATATGCATGAGGGAAAAGAATTTAATCAAGATGTGGTAGTTTCCAAACTTGTTTTTGGAAATTCATTCCAAAAATTGAAGTATCATTTGTGTCCTATGTCAAGTTCTTAGTGTAGCGTATCCCAAATGAAAGCAGTGGCAACTTGTAATGACATGTGTTGCACAACCAACCCTCCTTCACTCAACACTATTGAGCCACAGCTTCCATTCTCCCCCCATACCCAAGTCTTCTCTGGTTCCACATCTTTTTTGGTGGCATCAGTCAAGCCCAAAGAGCCCATGCCATTACATCTCCCGCATGCCATCTCATTTACCTCTACGGGGCCCTCTAAGTGGACAGACAGCTCTCTTTCTTCTTGGCTGTCTGTGTTGAAAAGCCATATAGTAAAGCTTCTTTGGCCAGAGGACAAAACAACAGAATTGGCTGTGTACACAGAACCGTCTTCTAAGACTTGAAAATCAGGATCACTCAGATGAATTAGATTTGCCGATTTCAGGCAGTCCTTTAGGTTCACTGAGGAAATGTACAGAGCAGTAACTGAGCAGCATAGCGTTCAGAAGTATATACAGTATGCATGTGCAAGGGATGCAGAACATGAAAATCACATTCACACCAGAATATTTAGTACTGTTACAATGATACATGAAACCCTATGGTTAAGATCTTCCTAAACATCCATATGGTTTCTAATGCTTGTTTTACACCTGTTTGAAGAGGTATTTCTCCTGAAACGGAGGCATGTGAACTCCAGTATTTGAACATTTGATGCCACACTAAAAATAGGTTTTCTTTCTTAACTAAAATTAGCTGTTAGAGACTATATACTAACTGAATTAAAGTCAGCAGTTATTAAACTGAATCCTACTGAAGTCTACACCAAGTGTAAAATAGTTAACCTACTGTGGGCCACATTGGGTTGATGTCTTTTTCCTTATATACCTAAGTCCTATGAAGAATTGAGAGGCCAGTAAGACGTCAGGGGGTAAATGTCTTGCCCTCTGTGTATGTTCCCGGGTATGCGCACACATGCACAGACACACTTATTTAATAAGTTACACAAGGAACTGATTGATGTAAGGAGGTGCATGGGGCTAGAGATGCAGCTCAGGGTAGGCTTTTGCTCAGCATGTGCGTTGGCTAGGATTTGAGGCCCAGCACACCTAAGAAGAAAGTGGAAGCAAAATGAAATATGATGTCGAACTTTTAATGATGAAAATCCAAGAAGAACACTTTCAAACTCAAGAAATAACTTCAATATTGTTCTTCAAATGCTTAGAAACATATTTAGCATATATAATATGCCCCAAGTAACATAAATATCAAAAAATATGTTATGATTTGAACTTAATCTTATCTTCTTTGGGTAATCCTATTCTTAAACAAGAATATACTATAACATGTATTAAAAATGACTGCACTGTTTGCTTTTAACTAATCGTGAATCTCTCGTGGTCCTAACCGTCACAGTAACTCTTCACAAAGCATACCGCACTGGGGATTATCACACACTGCAGCTGCTCTTTACCTCGGCCGACAAGTTTCTCAGCAGGTAGTTCAGAGGGAACCTGAAGGATCGCTTCTTTACACGCATCACAGGCAAGGGCAAGGATCTAGAACGAACAAACCAGTGTCATGCACTCACAAGATCTTTCCAATGAACATCGAGTTTGCCTAAGTCTCAACTACATAGTAATATCCACTTAATTACATAAAAGAAACATTAAATACTTAAGTATATGTATAGTTACACAAAATTCATTTGATTTAAAGTAGCAAAATAAAATAAGAAATATGTACCAGAGTAAGGAACCTGAAATACGAGAAGGAGATGGGCCACAGAATAACAGGTCCTCATGGCTTCCTTCTTTTACAAGGCACTTTATACTCAGGGAACCACATTCTTTCTTAGAACTATTTTTATTTTATTTTGTAAAATGAATTTACTAGCATCTTCACTGCCTGGGACAGCAGAGTGAGGATCCAGCACAACATGTGTGAGACTGTACCAAACACACAGGAAAGACAAAAACTAAAACTGCCATCTCATCGCACTATTTCCATAAATGTTCAGTACCCCAGAAGCTGCAGAGACAAAGCAAAAGTCTGCTGAATCAAACCTGGAAACCACTGCTGGAAGGCACTGTGACTGCATGGGGTGCGGGGGAGGGCTATATCCAGGTATCAGCTCATGCAAGCATGGGACCTAATTTGGAAGGCACAGCTCTCACTGTTAGAAAACACTTGACTTCAAATATTTTAAATGATTTAGTGGTCAACCGTGAGCATTGGTTTATGTTGTGACTTTTTCTGTGGATGCTTCTGAAAAACGTGTGTTCTATTTTCTTCAGCTCACCAAATGACTGGCCAAAAGCAAGGAAACCAGCTAGCACCTGTGCCGCTAAGAATGAAATCCTTTAGTATAAACTAAAGTCAGCCAGATTAGTTGAAAATTTTCATTTCCAATCTATCTTAAAGCACCTGTAATTATTCAATTTAAACCATATAAGAGAGATCTAATAAGGAAAAGATCATGTTTTAATTATAAAATTGAAATCCCCCCCACAAAAACAAGACTTTTTAATTGAAAGTAAAAGAAGAGGCTTTTCATAGGCTGCATAGCCAAGGGAGCAGGGGAACAGCCAGATGTTTTAAGTACCGTGGCTCAAGGATACTGACAAAGAATATCTCATTCACTTAGCCAACAGTCGGAGTAAGGAGGTGCCAAGCTGAGTCACAGGCTTCAACAGCAAGCAAAGCAAAGACCTTGCCCTCAACCGACCACGTTCCAATGCGCCACTGAGCAGACAGACAAGTGCACAAATGTCACATCCCACCAAGAAAGATCAGTTATGGTAGAAATAAAGCCGAGAAAGATGATAGAGAAGGCTGGATGCTAGATGAACTGGGGGGAAAAAACAGTTCCATACTTAAAGAACAGTGTGGAACAGATTGCTTAGGATCTATAATATCATGATGAGAAATGCAGGTTTTGTTCAGAGTGCAAAGGAAAGCAACAACGCATGGAGGTGCAGAGTGGCCTTATCTGGTGTTCACAGGTAGTCAATCAGCTGGTTACATGGCACAAGACAGCAGAGACATGGGAATGGGAGCCAGGAGAGCAGCTGCAGTGGTGTAGCCAACAAGACTGCGGACACATGTGAACAGGAGCCAGGAGAGCAGCTGCAGTGGTGTAGCAGTGTTCTCAGGTAGGGTCACGGTACTTGCACTCAAGTCTTAGTGGTAGAGGTGTTGAATGGCCCAGTAAGACAACCGCTTTTGGAAACTATGTTGCTGGCATTCATTCTTTCATACATTCATACAACAAATTTCAAGGAATGGCTACTATATAGTAGCAAACATGACATGAATGAAAATTAAACCCCAGGATATACATATCCGTAAGCTCAATAGGGTATGGAAAAGGCATGGCAGGGAAGTACGGGCTGGTAAAGGAGAGCAGGGAAAGCCAGCCTCACCTAGGAACCAGATGAGGTCAGCTGAGGAGTGGCCATGAGTCAGTCATGATGGAAGAAGGCAAGGTTGAAACTGTAAGTGCACAGAATGACAGATGACAGAAACCGCAATAGAAATCCATCATGCAGGGCTTCTCAGACCCTTCCACAGTGGTCACCCAGGACCATCAAAAAGCACAAATATTGGGGCTGGAGAGAAGGCTCAGTGGTTAAGATCATAGATTGCTCTTCCAGAGGACCCGAGTTCAATTCCCAACATCCACATAGCAACTCACAACTGTCTGTAACTCTAGTTCCAGGGATCTGACACCTTCAAACCAATTCACAAAAAATAGTTAAATAAATTATATATACATATAACATATGTATATATAAAGAAAACACAGGTATTTACATTGTGATTCATCACAGTAGCAGAATTACAGTTATGAAGTAGCAGAGAAAATAATTTTATAGGTGGAGTCAGCCCAGCATGAAGGACTGTATTAAAGGTCGCAGCACTGGGGAGGTTGTAGCCCCTGCTACAGTGACTGATGTGTACAGTACAAGGAGAAAGCAGTTCGAGTGACTCTGAAGAATACGCGTGGAGCACTTCCTGGAAAAGGCAATGGCCATGTGCACTTTCTTTTACACATTATATGGGCTGCTACGGTTTAAAAATAAGCTGGGACCCCAAAAGCATGTTTTCTGGATATTACATCCAGTCACTGCAAGGAAACTAGATAAGGTGACTGTGACTTAATCAATGGATGTCAATGAATGCTTCATTTGATGGCATTGTTAGGAGGTGGTGGGAAGCTTGTACCGGCCCCTAATTCATGTAAGGAGGGAAGTCTGTGAATGATGGAGCCTATCCTGCCTCCATCCTGTTTTCCCTTTCGCTTACTGTTTGCCATGAGATGAATAGCATCCCTCCACCATGACTTTCATCCATGGTGCTTCTGCCTTGCAAGAGCCCCAAATCAATGGTATCAGTTAACCGTAGACAAAGGCTTTTAAAATTCTAAGTCCTCTTCTCTCCTTTAACATCTTTTTCTCTGGTATTTCTCAGAGCACTGAAAAAGACTGACCAATTAAAAAGCAATGATTTGTCTCCAGTAAATCTATTGTCTAAGTAGCTTTTATACTGGAGTATGGTAAGTCTGAACACTGTGGAAAAATAAATCAGGGCAAAGAACTTTCATTTCAAATAGAGATATGTAAGAAAACTTGGAGAATGTCATGAAAAAAACTAACTAGCAACGATTGAGTAACATGATTTTGAAACATCCTACAGCATCAGAGAACTAACAAAAGTAGCAAAGAATTGAACATCATGGTCTGCACTAAAACATAGACAGCAGGAAAGAAGAACCAGAAATAACTTCTGACCTGCCAAGAACGGCTCTGCTTTGTTGGCCTCGATAGAAATGGAGGGAAATGAAAGGCAGGATACACCTATAACAGGAAGTGCCTCTCCACTGCACCGTCAGTATGAGACAGAGCCACAGTTAATCCAGTCTTTGCATGGGTTTGAGATCCACGTTCAGAGCCAGAGGGAAAGCACTGGAAGCAGAGATGGTTCCTCTCCATGGACTTAGTGCAAACACAGCTCTGAGTATGTCTATGAAGACATTTCCAATGTGATGACACCCTCCCAAGGTCAGGGGTGCAGGACTGAGTAATAGGGAGGAAGCAAGCTGAGTGCCAACACCCATGCTCTCTACTTCCTGACTGTCCCCTAGTGGGACCAGATGCCTCACTCTTCTGCAACAACTTTCCCACCAAGGGAGACTGTGACCTCAAACTAGAGCCAAAATAAACTCTTCCCTTTCCAACTGTTTCTAGTCAGGTATTTCTTCAAAGCCACCAGAAAAGTAGATGACATCATCAAGAAACCCAGAAACATAACAGGTTTTCTAAGGTCAGCATATGCGCTTCGTGACACACCTAAGAGATCTTAGACAAAAGAGCTAGGGCTTGCAGAGAGGGGGAAATATCTCTATTTGCATTTGCTTTGACTTTTCCTACAAAACTCAAGCAAACCAATCAATCAATTACCACGAGAAGCAGCTAATAAATATGGTTATCACTACTCTTCCTGTCCTTAAATGAATCCAATCATATAGTATATTAAAAAAAAAGTTCTTTCCTAAGGCAGTGAAGTGTGTGGAAATGCCAGGGAGTAAATTCAGTAAAACACCTACAAGGCTGAGTGGCGAGACCACGCTGTCTGCTTCCTCATTGGGACTGCCAAATGCCTTGCTCTCGTCCTTCCATGACTTCGCCATGAAAGACTCGCCTATTTCAAGAAAAACCTAAACACACTTATGCATAACAGATAGGTGAATTTACACAGAAAGAGGCGTAGATCTAGTCTGAAGTAAGAAAAATCAGCAACATACATACATTAGTCCAAACTTAAATAATGACTTTATTATTTTCCTGGATCTAAACGATCTGATTCAAAAGGTCATAATAGGAAAAAGAAGAGCAACAAAGGGTATGTGGATGTTAAAAGCATACAAAGTCCTACTAAATAAAACAGGACCATCTATCAGTACGTGGATACAAAAGCATTGGTTACATGGTTTACAAAGGACAAACGCCATGCCTGCCTGCACCTGCTCTGTTCACAGTCCACACAGGACATACACAACATTTGTCACCAACAGTGTGTGAGTTTTCCACTCATCACGGTCTCGCCTACACAGCATGTGGTCAAACACCTTTGGGTGTGAAATGGCATTTCACTTTTCCTTATTTTTATACTTCATATTTTAATGATTTTTTTTAATATCTAGAATTTGTCTTTTCCTTGTTCATACTAGAATTTTCCCTCACAACTTAAAAGATCTTTTTAATGTATTACACTGGCCTTTAAAATATCTGTATTAAGAGGCAAACATATAGTTGTTTGGTTTTGCTTCATTTTATTTTTGCGTTTTTACTATGTAATTTCTGTTTGTTTTTATATCATTGCTTTTCTCAGCTTGAAAAAAGTTGAAATCTGGGTCATAGGCTTTCTTTTTTTTTTTGGTTTTTCGAGACAGGGTTTCTCTGTGGCTTTGGAGCCTGTCCTGGAACTAGCTTTTGTAGACCAGGCTGGTCTCGAACTCACAAAGATCCACCTGCCTCTGCCTCCCGAGTGCTGGGATTAAAGGCGTGCGCTACCACCGCCTGGCGGTCATAGGCTTTCTTAACTACAAATTTGTAGGATTCATCATGTTTCTTGCACCTGGTGTCATCTTTCAATAGTTCATCTACTTGGAGTTTCCTGGGGTTTCTGCATAAAGTGTGGGTTCAGTTTTATCTTTTGCAAAACTTCAGCCTAGCTCCAGTAGCCTCAAGGTCAGTCTCAATAATTTTATACTGATGCTAACCTTCAAGTGGTTCTCAGCCTTCCTAATGCTGTGACCATTTAATACAGCTTCGCAGGTTGTGGTGACCCCACCACCACTACAAAGTTGCTCTCATTGCTACTTTTAACTGTAATTTTGCTACTGTGGTGACTCATAATGTAAATATTTGGTGAATCAGAATGTAAATTTTCCAATTAGCTTAGGGGTGACGACCCACAGGTTGAGAAGCACTGATATAACACGCTATCAACTATTAAATAGCTTTCTGTCTAGTCTTATACAAGCTGTTCCGAGAGGACATCTCCAAAATCACCATCACTGGCTTTGTATTCACCCTCTACGATTCTGCTACTCCTACCCATAAGGATGCCTACTCATATATGACCGGTATACCGCCAGATTTATCCACTGACACATTATCAGCAGGAGCAAAAGCCAGCAACAGAAGTAATACCAATAAACAGACCCATGCAATATCTTTGAGGATAAACTTATTCTGACAATGGAGTATTAAGAGAAGCAATGAGGAGACAGAAGCTTCTAGACTTTTCCATGAGGAGCAAAGTACATCAAAGGGAAAACATTGTCTGGGAACATAATAAATGGTACGCTGCAGAGCATATATGCAGAAATATAAAGGCTTGTTTAAAGGTGATGTCTGAAACAGCAATATGAATTTAGGATAATGTGATGTTTTAAAACACATAGTATATGGAATGACCTCTAAAATACAAACACACATACACATACACACACACACATTCTCCAGAAAACAGGCCGCACAGACAATTAGTGTTTACAAGTGAGAAAAAAACAGGGGCCAAAAAGACAAAAGTAATGAACAGAATGCAGTGGTCAGGGCACGAGGCATAGAAAGAGGAGGGTCCACTGCTTAACAGCTACAGCGTTCCTGTCACGGAAGGAAGACACAAATGTCCAGACAGCTGCTGCGCAGCACTGTGCTTGTGGTTAACTTTCTGTTACTGTACACTCAAAACCCTGTCAAAGGGGAAGATCTCATGCTTACGTCTCTAAATCACACACAGGAAAAAGGGAGGGGGGGCACGGAGAAACTGCGTAAGAAGTCAGATTCTGAGGGTTAGAGTTTTCTCCAAGGTGATAACATCCAGAAGAGAGAACCAGTCAGGGTGGGACTATGTGAGGACACGTCACTTGAACTAGTCATGGGAGATCCTAGACAGCTATAGAGAAAAAAGCACCATTGGGGCATTCAGGAAGAAAGCTCCAGTGGTTAAGACACTATGGGGTGGGGCAGTACTAAGACACTAAGACGTGGAGAGAAGCTGACATGTGAAAAGTCAAGGGATTATCTGAATGTCTGGGAAATAGATGGGGAGAAGCTGCACCCCTTCCCCTAAGAGTTACTCCTCTTCAGTAGACCTCACACCTTCGCACGCCCTTCTGAGGCCAGCAAGGCTGTTCACGCGCACCACACTGGAGTCTAGAACAACCTGAGGGGACTCCTGCTACACTTTCCCTCTGGAAAACAAA
This sequence comes from Dicrostonyx torquatus, assembly GCA_028555095.1. Taxonomy (NCBI): domain Eukaryota; kingdom Metazoa; phylum Chordata; class Mammalia; order Rodentia; family Cricetidae; genus Dicrostonyx; species Dicrostonyx torquatus. The sequence continues at coordinate 580,993 of JAQHUG010000549.1, read as the reverse complement.
CTGCCAGTAACCAGAACCTCCCCGCTCCCACCCAGCACCCATTCCTGGACTCTGAAGTTGAGAGGTCAAGGAGTGAGGATTCTACTTCCCCTCGTTCCTCCCAGCATTCACTGCTTTTAAAAGGTTCTGAGCCATGTGCACCCAGGTGTGCAGGTTTCCACTGGGCACTGCTATGTCACAAAGACATGCTTTTCCTTTCAAAGAATAAGGTCCTGCGGTATAAAAGGAAGTGGCAACTTCCCTCACTAGATACCAACCAAAGTTCAGTCTTTGTCACCAGCAGCATATTTTGTGACCATTGTTTGCCCTAGGCTGTTTTTTCAGCCATAAAATCTTGAGTGTAGAGATTCCGGTCCCTACCTGTGCTTGTGAATAGTTCCTGGGAATTGTGATCAAAAGTTTAAAGTCCATTCATTCCTTGGAACTGACATCCTAACTAGTGACCAACCACATTTTCAATAACTAAAAACGCAGGACTCCCTTGTGAAAAGAGAGTCCAGGAGAAATGAAAGCAGTACTGACCTTGTGAAACCCCCGCCCTCCCCTCCCCCTCAAGGAACACGCTTGGTTCCCTGGGTTCTGCCAGGCTTCCTTAGGGGACAGCTTGAGCCTGTCACTGCGCGGGTAAAAGAACACCATCAAATTGTTCACCGAGCACAAGGAACTTTTTCCTTGTCCAAGGGACCCATAAAAAACTACAATCTGGGGCGTCCTTATCCCTGACTCCCCAAAGGCCTATACCCTGAAGTGAATTCTGGAGTCTACTGGCTCCTAGAGAGATCCAGTCCTGCCCAAATAAAGCCATTTTTTGGTTCAACAACAGGGCTCCAGGTACTGGCTGTTTTACTTCTTAAAGGAGAACGAATCGGGGCAGAGTTGAGATGAGGAATCCAAACCCCTCCCAGGACATGATCTTAGGGTCAGAAAGTTCACTTCCCAGGATTTTTGGGGATCAGTGGTCATCTCCTAATTTGGGGAGAAAGGCTTCCCTCCCTCTCTCTCTCCCCCTCTCCCCCACTCCTTCTCTCCTTCTACTTCTCACTTCGCTCTCAAATCCCAACCCTAGCACAGAACCCTCAAGAGCAACAAGTCCTTTTTTGACCCTAAGGACACCACACTGGCTTTCGGTTGTCGTCTCCTGGGCAGCTGCCCTTAGTCAGGACGGCCCGCATCCAGAGCTCCAGGACCGTGCTCCAGCTTCAGCACAACCTCGGCGCACCCCGCTCTGCCTGGGGAACCCCGGGGCCAGGGTTTTGGCTGGGCGTTCGCAACCCGCCCCCGTCTCCAGCCGCGCGTGCCTATTACAGCTCAGGGCCACACTCCCTCCCCTGCGGGACCTTAGCGCCGGCCGCTCCGCTTCCTGCTGCCCTCCCTCACCTCCAACAACTTCAGTTTAAGAGGTCGCGAGGCCCGGTGACCCCATCTGCGCCAGCCGCCCTGGCCCCGATGTCCCCCTCCCCGAACGGTCCCCAGAGCTCACCGCTAGGGTCAGTAGGTGCGGAAGGCCAAGGGCTGGGCTCCCGGATCGCACAGGTCCTGCAGACGCCATGGCCAGCCCAAAGGACAGGTCGCCGCCCCGCACCCGCTGCGCAGAGGTGGAGCGCGCACAGGCGCTTTTCTCGCGCTTGTCTGATGCTCCCGCCTCGGTCCCAAGGGGCTTTTCCTCTGGCCGAGGGTGGAGCTCCAGGCAAATCCAAAAGACTCCTGTAGGCCACTCCTTGTTATTTTTCTTGTGTCTTCATGGCTTTAAGAACTCAGCCGGTTGGAACTCCCTCTCACCGCCACCCTTTCACCTGTACTAGGTGTTTCTCACCAGCAGACGCCACCTATATGTCCCTTGTCACCACCACCCCCCCACCCCGCCCCGGTGACCGTCGGGCAGGATTAGGAGCTGGCCCTGCCCAGCAGAAGCCCTGACTATACTAAGACTCACAGGAGAGCTCAGGCTGTGGCCCCGCCCAGTGCACTGCCCACAGCAGGTGGAGGTCCCTATCCTGGGGGTAACTCCCAGACCCACAACCACCCTGCATCAACTAGCTGAAGTTACTCAGCTGCCTGAGTCCAGCCTGATAAGAGGTGGAGTCAAGGGAAATTCTATTGTGTAAATCAAAGTCCCACCGACAGACGGGTAAATACAGTTCTAACAGGAGTTCCATCCTAGAAGGTCTCAAGGTTCAGAAATTATACTGTTTGACAGTGACACAGGTTTCTCTTTAGGGAGAAAAGGGAAAGAAGAGAAGGTGAGGAGGAAGGACTGAGGTGGGGGGAGGGAGGGAGGAAGGGAGGGAGGGAAGGGGAAATAACAAAACCAAAGTTACTACAGAAAACAGATCAACTGAGGCCCAGCCATCAGCTAAATGTGGGCTACTAATTTTCTCTAAGAACTTTGTCATATATGGACATGTTTTCTTGTGATTTTCTCCTGAGCCATCTCCGACATGAGAGTCCCGGGCATCCTGGTACCAATTATTTTTCTCTATGTTATCATTGGGATTAGAGTTCATGGTGAAAAGTGAAGAAGAACAGGAGAATTTGTTCTCTGACTTGACATGCACTTAAGCCTATAGGAATTACAGCAGCACTTAACCAGGAAGATTAAGCTTGAGAACCCTACTGCGCACTCCTCAGAATGGGCTTCTGACTCACCCTTCTGCACCTCTTTTCAAAGGCGCCAGGGAAGTTTCACCAGGAAGATACGTGTGTCCCTTCCCTGTTACCTGGTTTAAAGATGTCTACAGAAAACAAGTTTAAAGAAATGAGCACATCACCCAGTGCCATTTTAATAATAAAAATTTTTCTTGTTATGAGCAGACCCAGTGATAATAGTGGTCACATGTTAAATTCAACACTGATGTCTAATGGTAAATGCCTGACCTGTTGTTTTTTATTAATGAATGCTACTTAAGTGAGTGTCCTGTTGTCTCCATAACTATAAAATTATCAGCAATTGCTAGTAAAATAAGCCTGGATCATGAGTCTGAGTGTCATGCTTTTGTTTTTTTTTTACTTCATGTTTGCCCAATGATGATTTCATAAATGCCTATCAGCTTATTGGTGATGACATCACATTGTCCAGCTCCAAGCTTTCCAGAAAGCATGGAAGCCAGCTGGTTTCGGCATCACAGCGCTTGACAATAGGACATTGGCAAACTCTTGCCTACCTTCAACCTCCAATGCCTCTGGGATGCCTCATGCTCTTTCTCATTCCAGAAAGGGGTGAGAGAGCAATCTGACAATTCATCTCACAGATGCTGGATAACTATAGCTCATAAAAGGGCAGTTTTTATTTGTTTCTTCATGAAAATTTACTCAAAGTATTAGATAAAATTTACACATTCTAAGTCAGCCTAGATGACCATATTCAAATTCCTCCTTGAGCCAGTTTTGAAACATCCTACCACGAAGGTGTGACAGTAGAAGACGTGACTCTTTTTTTGACAGTGTCATTTGGATGTGAACATTAATTCAGCAGACATATGCCAGTTCTCTGTTACTCTAGCAGAGAATCAAAAGTCAGATCAGCTTCTTGTCCATCTTGGCTTTATTTGAGAACTCCCCGGGCAGCAGCACTCACATTTGATAAGAAAGGTAGCCCCATGCCACCTTCTCCATCTAAACTAAACTGCTGAACTGATCCTGAGAGACTTACCAAGAGACAGTTGGAGACAGAGGATGGTTACATAAATATCACAAAGCTTCAGAAACAAAGGCTCCCCAAATAGAGGAATAATGTACAACCCTAACTCCAGGGCCCAACTCTACCCAATAGTTTCACAGACTTCTAGTTTCAGAGTCCAGAAACTAAATACACTGAATTAAACTAGCAAACAAACAAAAATCCCACTTACACAGGTGTGTGCACAAAATCATCTTGTCACTGAGCGAGCTAATTCTCAGTAGTTCCCCACGTTTACCTCCCACAATTGCTAGAGTCTCTCAAAGAGTAACTCATGGATGAATGTGGCTTTCAGGAGGACTCTATCTAAGGTGTGTCCCTTACCCAGAACTGACACTGGAGCAAGTATGACACAAATCAAAGGTGGAAAAAAAAACAAGATTGAAAGGCACTGCATAGAGCTCACAGGTGGATGTAAGGAGCCAGCCCTGTGATAACAGCAAAAGCACACCTATTCAAGCCCAGAGTTCTCCTAAGGATTAAATGATGTGGTGTATGGTGCACTCGGAATAAATGCTCTAAATGGTCCTTAATTCCTTCAGGGTCTGTTATTATGGGTACCCTGCTTCTCCAAACTGTACTACCCATCTCTTGCCTCTTGTATCACATGCTCCACCTCATTCTTGTGACTGTCTCCTGCTTTTCTACTGCTTCAGAAGGAGGCTCTCCATTTGGTCTAGGACTCAGTTCTACTGCTAATTCACTCATCATTTCTAAGCCTTCATTCTCTTTCAATCACAAGCAAAATCTTCCATCGGCATTTACTACTTAACTATATGAAGATAAAATGAGACTATATAAGGTTTGTGTATTTTTGGAAATATGCACCAATTTTAATTCTTTTGTAACACAAGGAAAATGTTTTTGCCTTTCTGTTAAATAAACTGTTTACTTTCTACTGTTGCACATATTTCTTTAAGCCTGCCTTTCAAAATTAATGCTAGTGAAGTGGAATATATACACGGCAACCATTGGTTAGTGTGTTTGAGATTAAATCCCAGGCCAAACAAGCCAAGATTATCTGTCCTGGTTTTCCTCTTTCTGGTTGATTGTGCCTGTGTATTCTCTTTTGATTGTGTGTAGAGTGCCCTCTTGCCTTATCTGTCTTGGAAGTATTGCTGCACTCTAAGTGTTGGTATTGCACACACACACACACACACACACACACACACACACACACACACCTGTGTTTCTTAGGTCTCTGTACTCACAGGTGTCTTTTGCTATAGGCACTATGGTGTGTTATTTCTTTCTCTTGAAGATGTCTCCTATGCCCCTGGACAGGCTAACTCCTGTCAACTCTATAAGTATTAGCTTTCATTTATCCTCTAACAAGGTAAAACCCTTTTCACTAACTAGTTCAGAAGACTTGTCACAATTATCATGATAAATTTGAAAATAAATTAATTACTATTTCTTTCTCACCAAGGATTACATTTAACTTTGATGCCTTTATTTTTGTTTGGTTCACCCTTACGTCTCCTACAGTAGTGCACTACCCAAACAGCTAGCAGTTAAGTGTTTGTGGAATGAATGAACCAATGAGCAAACGGATGAACAACAAATTCACAGCACATTTGAACATATTTTTCACAAGTAATTCTTTCCTTTTTCTACTCCCCAAAGAGAAGAAAAATAAGGAAGTCCTTACCCAGCTCTACCCCATCTCAAGGATAAAGTGATGTTCTTACAGTTGAGTGGAAGAGATTTTTTCAGCTTTGTTCTAGTATCTGAATTGCAAGAGAAGCTGGTCCACCCATCACTGAAACATATCTTTCTCTTGACTTCTGTTTTTCTTTCCTGTATTATTAATTGATGCCTTTTCTTGTATGACCTCTCAATATTGTAGTGCTGTGGGACTTAGTGCTGCTCCTACACCATGTTTCCCAGTCTTCTCACTCCAGTCTCCAACTTTAGGTGTTGGCAGGATGCTGAGACCAGCATCTCTAAATCTGTTGCAGATCTCTCTCTGGTTTTTAGGTTTCAACTGCATATTCCAGTCTTAACTCTGGTATCTACAAGGTCTTGCAAAATTCATCTTTCTTCTTTCAGTCAAGACCAACATCCCCTTTCCAGTAGTTTAACAACCTTTTCAGTCCTTTTTTTTTCTTTTATCCTAGGTTCAATCAGTAAATTCTACCAAAGGCACCTGGGAAACATACCTGGACTTCACCTTGTTCTCACCTTCTCCATCAATACTGTTCTGCTTCAAACTTCCATCATCTCTCCAGACTACCAAAACATCTTATTTTCTTTCTTTCTTTCTTTCTTTCTTTCTTTCTTTCTTTCTTTCTTTCTTTCTTTCTTTCTTTCTTTCTTTCTTCCTGCCAATGCTCCTAACTTTAATTTTTAAACCAAGGAACTTTGTTGTCTTTGTCATTAAATAATTTAGGGCTGAATCTAACGCACACTCCTGTAATCCCGGCCCTCAAGACAATGAGACAGAAAGACCAGGAATTCAAGATTAGCTTGGGTTATAAAGAGAGCACTTTCTCAATAAATCACTAAGAATTAAATAAATGTAAACAGTCCATATTGTTGTTATTATACTAAGTTCTTCTAAAATTCTCTCAAATTTTAAAACAAAAGAAAACAAAACAAAATAAAAATCTCACAGAAGTTTCTTATCCCATGAGACCAAATGGCAAGGATCTTCAACAATCTTTAGTATTTGAAAGGTCAGTTGCTGCGTGGCTATTCCAGTGTGCTCAGAAAGTTGAGAGTCATTTCTTGAGGCTATCCACAACCTGTTGCTGCTTCCTGGAAGCTGAAATGTATCCCTCCCACCACAGTCTCTAGTCAACCGTGTCCACCTAACAGAAGATAAGCCACCTTTTGATCATCGGGCTCTTTTGTTTTTACCTCATTCTGCCTTTCTTTCTGTGATATTTTTATTGAGATGGAATTCGTTGTTTTCTTTTGCGTTAATTATATTTCACTAGAAAGCAAGCCTCAGGATTGGAGTTGTTGCTCACTTGATAGATTGCTTGCCTAGCAAAAGCCCTAAGTTTGATACACAGCACCTCATAAATGGAGAATGGTGGTGCATGTCTATAATTCCAGTACTAACATAGGTGAAAGCAGAAAGATCAGAGCTTATCCTCAGCTACATGTAAAGTCTTAGGCCAGTCTGGGATACTAGAGAGTCTGTCAATAATGATGATGATGACAGTTAATTTATTAGTGTGATTTTCCCAACAGAATCCTAGTGCCTAAAACCAGGATTGGAAAACTTAGGTTAATGGAAAGAAGTAGACAAGCAGCAAAATGCTTGACATGTCCTTGAGAATAAAAGCACACAGTTGAATATCCACACTGAATGAAATATATCACACAACTATAGTCACTTTTATAGCTATATAAAAAGTGGCCCCAGTCCTGAATGTACTTACAACCCTTGGGAATAGATTGCACAGGTACTAAACAGTAGCAAAAAAGGCACCCTTAGTGCTTCCTCTGTGACTAAGGTAGAGACAGAAAGGACTTGCGTGAAACTCCCACAAACAGCTCAAGTTCCAAGCATCTACTCTAAAGCCTTCATCACTCCAAATTAAAATGAACTTTGCTGTTTTTCTCAGTGAAGTTATTGACTTGGTCATCCTCCCACTTGATCAAGAAACTAGTCATGTGATTCAGCCTCTTCTCCCCTGGGCCTCTTACCAAGCTCCCAGATCATTTGTGTATGTGACCTCCTCACGGGCTCTCCCGGCTCACCACCATCTCTCTCCTGTTCTCTTAATATAGGTTTCCCAGTTGTTTTTCAAGGCTTTTTTGCTGCTTGATTGGTCAATTCTACTGTTGTATTTTATTGTTTCTGATTTTTCCTAGCTCTGGTCTTTACTTCTCTATTAATAAAATGTTATCTCTTGCCTTGCCTGAGCCATGCCTCACTTTTCCAAAGAGAAAAAAAAGCCTTATTCTTCCATGTGACATTTTTTGTCCACTTCTGTCATTACAACCAACCGAAGAACTGTAATGATTAAATTTGTAAATCTATCTTCTGTCTCTAATCTTTCAGTCTTTACAGAGTCAGATAATTATAGACTTCTAGATTCGTAGACAGTCACTTTAGAGACATATGTCATAGTTGAAATTGCATTGGTCATCTTTTGTTTCTGAAGTAATTTATGCAAAAGAGAGTAAACAAAAATAATGATTCCAAGAACATTGATTAGGTTGCCTCCTTATGAGTCTAACATCTGGCTTTTTGCACTAGAGAAAAATTAACTTTACTTTTAATCCACTGTCCACCTGCCATTACAGACGAATACAGGTCCTAGCCATTCCATTGTGATAAATAAGATGTCTTATATAGTCTGTAACCTAGAACAACACGATTCCAATGCAGTTCATTGGAAGTCGTAATAAGCGTTGGTCATACAACAAAACTATAAAATTTGTTTTATCACAGACTGAAACTGCCACCATCTCTGTCAAGATCACCTTTACTGACTCTAAGGCTGAAGTCTATTCAAGAAAGCACAGAAATTGGTTTAGGATTGTAATGGAAATAAAAAGGCAGAATTATAATGAACTGAAAAGTGAAATCATGCCTCAGGCTATGAAATCGCAAGTGAGTATTGTGTCTGTCAGACTGGAGGTGCCTAGGGCAGTACCACACCATTCACAGGAGAAGATAAAAAAGCACCGCAAATATAGTACACACACTTTAAACAGTGTACACTGACTGAAGACATTCTCATTTAGAGGTTTGACATAAAGCAACAATTAGGTATTCAATACCATGGATAACAACAATTTAAAAGAAAAACTTCAGGCCTGGGGGAAGAGCTCTGGGGCAGAGCTGTGGAGCAGGCATGAGATAGCTTCTATCCCCCGCATAAGTAAAAGCAAAGGCAAAAACTTGCTGAGCCCATTGTAAAGGGCTACCTTACAGTAATGAAAACACAGGTCCTTAAATTCCAAGAGCGTGATAATTTGGTTGATAAAGTCAACCACAAGATTATTCCTAATGTTGAAGGGTCAAAGCAATGAGGGTCAATGACCTGACAGAATCACACAGCAGCTCATTAGAAAACGCCATGTCTCCTAAATCCTTTAATGTCAGGCTTGGGGGTTTAGTGAGCAGAAATACAGTATCTTCTATCTGTCCATTATTAGGCTGGTCTTATTTCCAGTAGTGACTAATTCTTACCTACACTTTGCTTTGGGGTTGTTTGGAAGAACCCTAAAATATCATCAGCCCTCATTGGTTTGAACTTTGAATTAAAAGAAAATAAATTATTGGTCAACATGGCTCCCACTCCTCTGATCTTACCACCAAGGAGGCTGAGGAAGGAGAACCCCAAGGCCAAGGTCTTCTGTGGTCACACAGCAAGCTCCGAGCCAGCTTGGGCTGCATGAGACCCTGGCACAAAGACAGAAGGTGGGGGAGAGGCAGATGAAAGGGAGGATCTAGAAATTTAATTCGTTGAATCAAAATATATTTGGAACCAACCTTTATTATCTGCAGCAGCTTAGAATCAGCTATATCGTAACAAAAAACTAAAAGCTTTTTGGTCTGTGATACACAGAAGTTCATTAAAGCGCTTAATGGCCTGGCCAAGATGCCACCAAGCTACCAAGGTGGCACTTTATTCTATTATCTATTATCTATATCTATAATATATATACCATCTATCTACTATTATCTGTCTATCTACCATCTATCTATCATCTATCCATCTATCACCTACCTATTATCTATCTGTCCATCCTTCCATTTGTTTATCTTTCCTCTATTATTTATTTACAAACAGGTTCTCCTTTTGCAGCGCAGGCTCATCACTAGCTGAAGACCCTCCAGCCTCCTGACTGCTGGAACTAAAAGTACAGGTCACTCTCCTTTGCTTTAGTCTTTTTCAGTTCTTCTGCCACTCTTGGTTCATAGCCTCTGATCTCATGTATGCCAAATGACTTACTTAGTTCCAGACAATTTATCACATTTTAAATATAGTAAAGGGGGTAGAAAAAAATGTTTCTTTGTAGGGGAATTTATTCTCTTTAGATTCCTACCCATGAGCCTTGTGCATAATATTTTCACTCTCATCAGTCAGAATTTAAGACAATATCACATTTAGTTTAGAATGTTACTAAATAATGGTGTCTTAGCTAGGCACATATCCACTCATTAAAGTTAGATTCAGAAATAGATATTAGGATATCTATTATTAGATATTAGATGCTCGGTACCCTGGAATCACTGCCGCAATGGCCATGAATAGCAGCACACATATACAGAGCAGCAACGTACCTTTTTAATATTCAACTTTGAATATAATTACACCAGAAGACAAAAATGAAATTCAACATTTAATATTAATATATAAACATTTATATATATGACTTTTATATGTTTATGCTATGTACAAAACATTTTAAAAAGAATTAATTTTAATAATATTGCACCAAACTACTAATTTTTCATATGTTTTGTCACATGTGTATGTGCACACACCAAAGGCACATGTATGAAAGTCAGAGAACAATTTGCAGGAGTCATTCTTTCCTTCTACTGTGTGGGCCCCAGGGACTGAAATTAGTTCTCAGGCTTAAAAAACAGTTCCTTTACTCAGTGAGTTCTCACTGCTCCTAAAATTTTTAAATCAACTATTAAATACTTGTCTGTATGTGTGTGTGTGAGTATGTGTGGTATTTAAGTATGTAGGCACATGTGTGAGAGGGTGCATGGCGGGTTTGTATTAATGGCATTTATATTCAAGGTCTACTGGACACAGGTACA
>JAQHUG010000549.1:550032-566335 GCA_028555095.1 Dicrostonyx torquatus | reverse complement strand
TGTGTATGTGTGTGAGAATGTGTGCATATATGTGTATGAGTACTGTGTACATGTTATGTATGAGTGTATATATCCGAGTGAGTGTGTGTGTGTACACATTAGTATGTATAAATGCAGACACTCAGAAGTGGATGTCAGAGGACAACCTCGGGTTTCGTCCCTCACTTTTTACCTTGTATGAGACAGGTATCGTGTTGTTTTGTGGGAATTCTCCTTTCTCCACCTTTCACCTATGCTATAGGAGTATAGGAGTCCCACTTTTAGATGGGGCCTGGGGGTTTGAACTCGGGTTTTCAGGCTTGCACAGCAGGTACTTTTTATCAGCTTAGTCATTTTCTAGACCTTGTTTGCCTTGGTATTTTTCTACATGGTTTGTCAGACTAAAAACAATAATAATAAGATAAAGAACAATCTTGACAGAATGTGATTACATGACAAAAGACTAGTTTTGACAATGTCTTAACCCCTCCTATGATATTCTGTATCAGTCACACCCAACAAAATAAAACTTTAAGAGTACGCCAATAACAAACCATACAAAAAAGAGATTGCAGCAAGGCATCTGCTCATCAAAGTGATCCTGGTAGTGCTATGCTGATCACTGGGACTCTTCAACTTTGTGATTAGATAAAATTGTACAAATTGTTTTCATAGGCCTCATCATAATTTGCAGAATTTTGTTAAATGTGATTCCCATAATTTGGGGTGGACAAAAAACATTACGTGGCAATGAAAATGGCTTTTATTAGTGTTTGAGCACATTGTCTGTCCCCATGTTCCTTACAGTATAAGGTCTTATTGATACATAAGGTCTTCAGAAAGTCAGTTGTCCACACGAGGGGAGAGGCTGATCCTTCGCAAGCGATGCGAGATGGTTTCAAATGTGCATCACCCTCAGCAAGGATAGCAGTCTTGGGCCTGCGGCCCTTGGCCACCTACTCTGTCCATTCTGCTCAGCTAATGGCTTGGCTTTCTTGCTAGTGGGTTCTGTCTCTCCTCTCTTCTCATAGTTTACCTGTAGCTTATCAGAGTGGGCATGCACATCCCCTGGTGCTCTTCCTAAAATGCAGATTCTAATTCATAAAGGCTGAGGTAGAGTTTGAGACACGTTTGCCCTGACAGGCTGTCAAGCAATGGCCATGTTTCTGCCACTTTTGACCAATAAAGGAGAGTAAAAACTCTTAACATCTAAAATACCCAGATTGTCTGGCTCTCATAGATGTTGAAATATAGAAAGCATTTTATAACTATTAATTTATTAAATCAAAGATTAACTCAACATTTGTATGAAATACAGTACTTTATTAGTAAACTAAATTACAGTCTGGTAGGGTTTCATAGATTTAATTAATCATACAATTAATATTTAAATTTTGATGCAAAAAGAGAATTGCTCAGTGTTGCCTAAATAAATCCAACAATAAATATAATTCTCTGAGATAAGTTTTGATAATAGCTTGAAAATGTTTAAAATAGCTAAAAATGCTTAATACAGATTATTTCCCGTGCTTTCTAATAACTCTCTGACACTTCGGGGAACCTTCTCTTGATAAAAAAGAGATCTACTGTGAACGTCAATTGTGCTCCCTAATTTAGACATAAATTTCCTCATCTATAATTCAGTAAGTATAAGAGGAAGATGAAGACAAACAACACATATTAAGCTATTGTTAAGCTAATGATTGTAACTGCTCATTTAATGTTCTATAACTGTACTGAAGAATATAACTTACTGTGACATTTGATGCATTTCCAAATTGATACTACTAGATTCTAAAGTGTCAAAATCTACATTGTCAGAGTGACATTTCTTCAAAAAGCAAAAATCACTTCATCACTCCAAATTATCTTACAATGATTGCAAAAAATAATACATTATGGGAGATTTGCAAAACCAAATCTGGTTTATCAAAGCCATGTTTCATTTTATTCCTATATCCAATTTCACAATAAAAAATTCCTTTCCTAACTGAGACAATAGGACTAATTATAAAACCTAAATGAAACAGAAATCTATTTTGACAATAGAAAGGAATTGGTTAAGAAAGACAATTTAGTTTAAATATAAAGGTTCCATGAGATGTAACTTGACACATATCTGCAGTTTTCCAAAAAAAAAATCATTCAAATATATAGCTTCTTTATAGATCAGTAAAATAACATCTTATTAAAATGTCACACCTTCTTGTATCCACTCATATTAAAATATTTAGGAATTCACAATTCAATAATATTCAGTACGTGTTGCTGCAATTGATTTTAATGCATATCTTCTCAAAATTATTTCTAGTCTTCCAGTTTTTCTTTGAGTAATTACCAAATTAATACTCAGTGTACTGAGTATTAAGTTCCAGTATGTACGTCAACATAGCATTGACACATGGTAAGTGCTAAACCCTGTGCCAGTTAAACTAGATGACTTTAAGACTGATTGGAAAAAGGTTTGAAGATGAAGAGCAGTTGAAAACCACTGAAATAATGAATCAGTATCAAATTACGTAGCTAATAGTCTTCCCAAAGTATTTACACATGTATTTGTAAATGTAAAGTAATACCACATTAAGTCAGACAAACAAAATATATCCATGAGCCTAAGCCAACCTATGGAAATCAGGAGTCCAGTGTTTCCATGGACTCCTTAACCAATCTCTACAGCTCAAAATGTTGTGACCCATGCCATTCCAACAGGAGCTCCAGGAGTCTGATCTGAGGACTAAGCCTTGTAGTCTCCTGAGTGAAGACAGTGCTCCTTGGAGGAGTGAAAAGTATAGCAAGAAATAATCCTATTTAGACACACAAAAGACTACATCTAAAAATACTTTAAAATCTATCTGAAGCTAGTCTGGGAGAGGGAAAACGATATCTTGGCACAAAAGAAAAAATTTTAGAAACAGAATTCTCCCCCCGATTTTGAAGAAACTATTTAATTTGTGTATACACAATTGCAGATTCATGTTGTAAGCTTCCACAATACCCAACTCTGCTATAAAGTCTTGCATAGCGTGCAAAAGAGCTTAAGTTTCAAACATCACCAGTTTCAGTGGGAGACACAGTTCAGTCCCGAGAGGGCAATGCATACATGCACAGAAAGAAAAGGAACAGTGACAACTTCCCGTCTACACAACACAGAAGTTCTGAAGACAAGAAGAATTTGAAGAGCTGTGGTTGGTAAAGGCATCCTCATCTATAAATGGTGTCACCCTCAATAAGCATAGTTGCTACTGCAAACTGCTATCCTTTTGCATCCAGTGACGCCACTGTATTCATTGCAGATGTCGCTCTATTAACCAAAATGTTTATTTCTTCACACATGTCTTTGCTAATGTCCTAAATTTCGGTTCCAAATGATCTAAAAACTCCAGCCCTTCTTCCTCCTGCCCATCACTGCAACAGCCTACAGAGCCGGCCATGGAGCCTTTGCCTTCATAGTTATACGAACGAACGTAATCTTCACAATGCTTGTGTTCCTCGTCTTGTCCACACAGATACACCTTCTGTGTGGAGAAAAAACACAATTTATTATGTCTTTTAAAAGACACCTAAACTGACTAGCATAAAAATGATTCTTGAATTTACCTTTTACTGTTTAATTTTTAATCAGAGTGTGTCCTCTAATGGATTCCTACATATAAAAAATGCACATGATTGGTCTATATTATATTCATTTGTAAAGTATAGCAAATAAATAAATGGTCAGAGTGAACACATTTATAAGAACTAAGAGTATGCATATATCACAGGAATAACTTACCGCCTCCCACTTGAATAAAGGTGTATCTAATTGAAATTTACCTAAATTGCTTCTTCATATATGGGGAGAAAACCAATGTAAGTTGTGGTTCTTACATTTATACTGTTATATAGTTGTAAGAGTCTAATACATTAATGTTTATATAACATGAGTAACATATATAACATGTTATGCAGATATAACTATCTAACACACTAATGTGGCTCACACTAGCCTGAGTAATCTGAAACTTACAAGGAAATACTTAGAATCCTGAGATAGAACCTAAAATTAAAGCTCACAAACCTATCTCGTTGATTTAGGTAGACAAGATGTCCTAATCTTACATATAGAATTCCAACATGCTGGCAAAATGTTGGCAATTTATGATCTGTTCAGTATACCAGTCAATTTTTCACAGATTTTCTTCTGATAATATTTAGTGAAGAAGACTTCAGTCTCCTAGTATCCCAAAGATATCCACATAAACTAGTCCTAAAGTCTTGGAAGTCATATTTTAAAAACTTAACTTTGAAAGAGTATTTTGCTCTGAGTTTGTGCTTGACATCAGTGTCTGCACTGGTACAAGAGACAGAAAGGTGTGTTTCAGGTGTATGAAATGGTACTTTGGGATATTCTGTTTATAAATCATGTTGGGATTTCACATAGTGGGCACCTGAGAACTTGGGGGACTTACTTCACCAAGCCGGGGTTGAGTGAAACTTTGCCAGTCTGTGTATGCGTATCGGCCAGTGTCTGCTGCTCCCACCACACCTCCTTTGCTGGACTCCAAGGTGTGGTGTCCACCTCCTTTGTTGGACTCCAAAGTGTAGCCTCCTTTGACCATCTCAAAATTTTGTTGTGTTTTGGTTCCTTGGCCACCAAGAGTCCCAACAGATGTGCTTGTATCACAGAATGTCTGTGTGGGGAGTCTAATATTTGCCTCCTAAAGAGAGAATTTGAAAATCAATCAATGGCATTGAAACCAACTCTTTCCTACCATAGATAAGTCATATGCTGGCTATGTCCTTCACATGCAAAATCAGGATAATGTTAAGAACTGTATCATGGGCATACTGAGTCAAACTCTGTCTCCCAAGAATTCATGCATTGAGGTCCTCACTTCAAGGTCACTGCAGATGTGATAATGTTAAGTTTCAAGGAAGTTATACCAGATTAGGTGAGTATCTGATTTAATATGACCAGTGCTCTTATAAAATGGAAATTTGGATTATAAGACATATAAGAGATGATACCATGAAAATCGCTTTTTGTGGTTACAAGGCAAGGACAAGAAGTGAATAAAGCTTAGGACATCCCTCCACAGGGCCTTTGGAGGAAAACATGACTCTGTTAATATTTTCTCTCTGATTTCTACCATACAAAACAATGAGAACATGCGTTTTCATTGTTTGAGTCATTCGGTGTGTTATAGTCATTCTTTGACACCAATATAAATGGACATGAAAAAAAACCATTCAGGGCACTTCGATGTCTGCTTGGTGCAATAAGGGTCAATAAGTATTACATTTTGTTATTACTACAGAGTAATCAATTATGTTCATTGAATCACTGTAGAATTCAGTGGGATTTTAATTCTCATTTACCGTCACTTCCTCTCCTGGTCCTTCAGTATTTGATACAATTAAATTTTGCTGGGCCACATCATCTGGGAAGCATTTCTTGACTGTTCTCTTAGTAGTAGTCACACAGAAACATGTAAACAGAATACCTAAAAAAATTAAAAAGCAAGTTAAATAATACTTTTACATTCTGGTAGATATTAAAATAATCTGACAATAAACAAAAAAATTAAAAAAATGAATAATTTGAAAATAAGATTTTTAAAAATTATCTCTACAGCTTTTCAGAAATCTTCACTGTCTCATAAGTATCTTCTGAAGAATTAAACATGACCTCTAAATAGTTTTAATCTTCTGTTATTGCTGTTTCATCTATAACTCAGAACCCCACTAACAAAGGAGGGACAAGGTTTTTTAAAGGGCTCATGTACTAACAGTTATTCATGTACCAACAGTTATACATGTCATTAATATAAAGAGCTGCTGTACATCTTTCTAGACTACTGTAGCTGGAACAAGCTGTCCCCAGTGGTCCATGTGTTAATGTCTTGGTCTCTACCTCAGACTGCTATTGAGAAGCAGCAGGATCTTCAAAGGGTGGGCCTTAATGAGAGGAAGTCGTATCATTGGAGAAACGTTTTTCAAGGGAAGAGTGGAACACTAACCTCTTCTCGCTCATTTTTGGTTTCTAACTGTCATAGGGTAAGTAGTTTTGGTTGGTCAGGTGCTATTGGTCACAGACACAACACAAGAGAGCCTGTTAGTCATGGGCCAAGACCTCTGAAACTGAAGCAAAGCAAACCTCCCTTTGTAAGTTATTTTTTTCCAAGATTTTGTTACAATAATGAAAAATTAACGCATAAATACTGTATAACACTTGAATTAATACACTTTGGGTAATGATACTTACACAGTAGCAGTGCAGAGCCCAGGACCATGGAGAGAATGGCCCATTTCCCAAGGATTACTTTTGGTTTAATGTCTCTTTCCTCCTTAGAACTCATTCTACATTCTGATGGAACTGTACAGTCACACACTCTCACTGATAGCATATGTTTTGCAGAGAAACCATGTCTATCTTGTATTTGAACTGGCACAGAATAATAGTTATAATTGAGATTGTGTCGTTGGCGAAGAATGGCCCGTTTACCTAAAGGGGAAAGAGTAGAGAAGTATATATTAATATGACATTCCAGCAGCAACATTGTTCCTACTTGGTGTGCCTTTGAGGAATTACTCTGCAGTCAAAACTCTAATGATTCCTTTTTCTTTCTTAAAAATGACATGACTTTTCAAAAAACTAAGAAAAGACTTGACATTACTTTACACTAAAAATAGACCGATCTCCAGGCTGGGAGTGGTGGTGCATGCTTCTAATCCTAGTGCTCAGCAAGCAGAGGCAGGTGGATCTCTGTGAGTTCCAGGCCAAGGTCTCAGAAAAGCAGGCCTATGTAGAGAGATCCTGCCTCAAAGAATGAAAAAAATTATTTTTACATTTTCTTAAAAGATAGATCAAAAGTCTAAGTGTAACATGCATAAAATAAATAACTAATGATTAATAATACACAGACACATGCATACATAGGTTGATAATTGATAGGTGTTACATAGATAATTGATTAAAAATATATAATATATCGATAAATAATAGACTTATGGTGATATATTTATAATAGATGACAGATAGAAGATAGATATTAAGGCCTTATTATTTAGCTAGGTAGTGATGGCACACACCTTTAATCCCAGGACTCAAGAGGCATGCAGATCTCTATGAGTTCAAGGCCAGCCTGGCTACAAAGTGAGTTCCAAAACAGGGTCCAAAGTGACACAGAGGAACCCTGTCTCAAAAAAATATATATATTTGTATGTGTGTGTGTTATTTTTCCACGATCAATAACTTCTTACAGTGCATATGTATTTATGATGACTAACCAAGGTGGAAGCAAAAACCTTAAGCAATCTTGAGCCAGGATTGCTTACAAGATTTAACATTAAGCACTTACCATCCTGTGGTTCTAGAGTCCAAAGTTTGCTGGCAGAATTATCCAATAAAAACTGAAAGGGTGGACCATTATCAGGCCCATCTAGGTCAACAGGCTCCAGAATAGCATAATCCTTCTCCTGCTGACAAATGGTCAGGTCTTTGTCAATCTGTGGTGGGTGGTCATTAAAATCTTCCAGAAGAACTACCAGCGTTCCCGTGCAGGACCGGCCAACTAGGATAAATAGAACCGAAGTTACCCCACAGCAAAGCAAATTGAAATTCTTTTAAGTCTATACTTAAAACACTTATCATCCATTTAGCTATCATTTTTAAGTCTTGCAACTATGTATTTGCCTGATAAACATTATGGAGAGTAGATGCTTGAAAAGTAGACGTTTTTATGCTACATAAAGATCTTCAAATAAAATTTTCTCAAATTGAATGTGAAGTTCTTTTTTTCTTACAGAAATGCACTAAATATTCTTGTCCATAACACTTACATACATATAATGAGCCAGAGGAAATATGGAGTTATAAAAATAAAACTTGCTCATTGTAAAATAAATATTGATGATACAAACTTTCATTGTAGATAGGAGGGATTATCCACATTCTCACCAGATACATAATTTAAATGCTCGGATATGTGTTTCTCAAAATTTTGCACATATGGTAATACTGTACAGAAGTGAAGACGTGCTTACAAAATAGAATCTACTCTTTCTGTATGAAGCATGACTAGACCTAGACTTCAAATATCAATTGTTAGATACAAGTTTCTTCCAAATATCTATGCATACCTTTTCAATAAATTTTTAACATCATTCTTGTCCATAAAAAAACAGTTATCACTTAATGGTTTCTTTTTTGTTGTTATAAGAGTCTCAGTTTGAAGCATGCCAATAAAAAACAAAATGGAAGATGCTTGACATTACTTGGAGGTCTGTTAGTCAGAACCAGAGGAAAAACTAAACTCTTAGATTTCACAAGATGCCAAAGGCTGATTTTTCCAGTTCTAGAAATGGCAGAATGTCACAAAGGGGCAGCACCATAATTATAAGTGTCAGTGAGTAGGGACTATCAGTCACAGAGCTAATAAGCACGTGGGCCAAGTAAAATGTAAATTCTTAACCTTTCTAGAAAGCCTCTGAAAAATTGGCATTTCCCATTACGTTATGTTTCCATATCTATAAGCTCACTGTATTAAAGTCAGTTCCTGAATGGTTGGAGTTCTTTCTTATTAGAAAGTGTCCATGTTTTTTCTTCTCAAGTTGTGGTGTGCCCATCAACTCCCAGCACTGTGTGTGTTACTTTTGGAATCAAATAAAATACTGCTTTGATATGATAGCCACTCAATAACAATTTTAAGACTTTTGTAAAAAGCTTTAAAAAAGAGAAGGTATTTTATAAAGGTTGAGGAGTATCAAGTAGACCTCAATGTTATAGGGCCTCAGTAGTGAATTTCACAACCTAGACACGGACGGTTATGAGCTTCTCAATACGCAGAAGAAGAGCAAATACTGACATTTGCATTACTTGGGACTCACTGGGAAAGAGCATTTGCTACTCTTTCAGAGGACCCCACTTTAGATCGTAGCATATGTATTAGGTGACATAGACAAGCATGTCATTCTTCAGTGACAGAGTTCTAAGAGGGACGACCAGAAGATGAGAAGTTAAAGAAGATAAGAAACCTGGTATCGGTAGTTACTGCGCAAGCTTTTTTATGCCAGGCAAGTTTATTAAGAAATACAGCATCCGCTGGGCGGTGGTGGCGCATGCCTTTAATCCCAGCACTCGGGAGGCAGAGGCAGGCGGATCTTTGTGAGTTCAAGACCAGCCTGGTCTACAAGAGCTAGTTCCAGGACAGGCTCCAAAGCTACAGAGAAACCCTGTCTCAAAAAAAACCAAAAAAAAAAAAAAAGAAAGAAAGAAATACAGCATCTTCTAGACAGTTTTTAGGGGAGAAACAGGGCAAATTCAGCAGAAATCTGGGGCAAAGCAGTGCACACAAGGGGAACACAGAATATCTCAAAAGTGTCAGAGAGCAAACACACAGAGGCCTTGGGACTGTTAATTCAGTCTCTTCATAGGAAAAAGCCAACTTCTTAGGAACTGAGACCATGTCTCCTTTGACACCCTGGCTCCATTTCTAGCCATCTTGCTAAGTCTGTTCCTGGGCAAAGCCACAGAACTTTGTCTTTTTATCAGGGAATTCAAAGCCCTCTTCTAGCTTTCTAAAGACAGTGCATGCATATGCACATATGCACAAATCTGCATTAAACATACATGTACCAAATTCTCATGTTGATGCTTAATAAAGAGAAAGTTGACCAAAGGAAAAAAATGAGTTCATAACCAATCTAGACTGAAAGAATAGGAATGAAAAAGAGTGAAGGCACATTTTCAGAGTAACAAATGCTTAAGTTGCAGTATTAATATTCAAACAAGAATTAATGATAACAATCAAGAAGCTGTTGTTGCTACTCATTTGAATAATTTAAAGAACATGAGTTTGGGGGCAGGCTTGGAGGGAGACTGGTATTCTCGTGTTCTAGGAGTATGATGTGTGGAACAGTGTCCTCTAGACTGACCGACAGGCAAGGATGATGCGCAGGAGAAATTCAAGGAATGGGCTGGATTCTAAAATCAGGAGGACTTCCTAATTTATTATCTAGAAATACTTTTGAGCACCAAAACAAAGTTTTCATTGTATATTACTCTTGCATTCCTACATAAACACTAAAACTCAAAAAACTCCAGTTTATTCTTTATACTGCCATATGATCTTCTCATTAAAGTTTGTAGTATCCTCATCTTCTCCAGAACCCATCTAGGTTGTATCATGCCTACTTTCAGCACTAAAGAACAAGGTTACTTTCTTATATTTTGCTCTTTGTAATTTCCTCCTCTCTAAACTAGAATTTCATATTCTTTCATCTAGTGCCAGCATTTCTATAATCTTCCTCTTTATGCTTCAATATGAGTGTTTCTGAATCCTCTCTATGCATAATGACATCTAAACACTCTCTACTGGTAAAATTCTCATATCGTAGAGTCTTTCTGAGAATATAAAACAGTAAACCTTACTTACATTATTACTAAGACCAACCCCTCATCTATGATCCCCTAGTTTCCATGCCCTTGTGCTTAGAATTTAATGCATAATCAACATTTAAAAGTAAATGAGTAGGGAGAGAGCCCTGTTTCCCATCATAAATATATGTGCAAGCCTTTTAGATTTCATTTTTACTTATAGGAATAACAAACATTTTAAAGAAAGAATAACAAATTTCACAGAATTGGAAAGTTTATTATGTTAATATGTTTCTCAGCTAATTCTCTCTCCATTATCCTGTAGGGTTTTGATCTTATAGTAAAATAACTGTATGAAAAGAATATATATTTGAGGTGTGGAACAAAAGGAAGGAAAATATGCAGGTAGTTTATTCGGTAATGACATTCACATTTCGAGACAGTTCAAATTTTGAAGCCTAGATGTTCTTAGCTGGGAGGAAAGTTCTGTAATGCTGCTGCTTCTCTCCCTGAAGACGATGTGGTATTTTTATCCAAAGGCAGGAGAACTGAGACGTGAGAAAAGCCTTGACCCCAGAGATTGTGCATGAGTCAGCCTCCCCCGTCAGCAGCTGGCATCTTAATTACTTAACCTCTGCCTCTCTTTCTTTCAGTAGATGCAGCTGTTGCTTTAAGACTACAGCAAAGGGGCTATGGAGATGGCTCAGTGGTGACGAGCATGTGCGGCTCTTCTAGAGGATCCAAGCTCAAGGTCTAGCATCCTTACCAGGTTGCTCACAACCACCTGTAACTCCAGCTCTTTGGGGAGCCAACATCTATAGCTTCTGTGGTCACCTACACCCACATTTGCTTTCTATACACACACACACACACACACACACTTTAATATAAAAAAATTGTAAAAATACTATAACCTAAATAGGGGCTGGGGAATCATTGTATGTTATTAACTTAAGCAAATTCAAGACGTGTAGAAATAGCCTGTTACTGTCTGGCATTATGTAGTTAGTGTATCTAAAAACAGCAGAGAGCTTTTTTGATTAATCAGGCAAAAGAATTAGCTCTGTCTAAAAAGCTCAAGGTCACTTTCCTTTATCTCTACGAGGATTTGTCTTACATAGGGAAGTACATAATTAAAGTGAAACCTCTGTTTTACTTTTATTTCACTTATTTCTATGATAAAGATCTATATAATGCATTGTATAATAGTACATGTGTACACTAGCATACACTACTAGCACATTTTATATGCATATATTTATTTAAACTATCTAACATGGTTCCAGTAGGGTTCATTTCAAAAGTTTCAAGATCACTACTTGATGGTTGACAGTATTTGACAGAGACTCTCTATAGAGTTTGTTATAGAACTAACCTTTTATTGTTGTTGCTATTTAATTGAAAATAGGTTTTTTATATAATATATTCTGATTATTATTTCCCCTCCCCCAACTACTCCCAGATCCTCCCCACCTCCCCACCCCCCCAACTCTGTACTCTTTCTTTCTCTCTCATTAGAAAAAAACAGGCATATAAAAATAATAATAAAAAGGTAAGATAAAATACTACAAACCAAAAAGGACAAAATAAATAGGGAAAAAAGAACCAAAGGAAACACAAGAAACATATATAGATTACAAAATACACACATTTGCACACACAAAAATCCCATAAAAATACAAAACCAGGTATATAATGCATAAATAGACAAAAGACCTGTAAGGTGAACATCCTCGTTGATTCTATGTTGACCTGACACAAGCTAGACTCATCAAAGAGGAAGGAGCCTTAGTTGAGAAAACGCTGGAAGATCACGATGCAGGCAAGCCTGTAGGGCATTTTCTTAATTATTGGCTAATGTGGGAGGATCTAGTCCATTATGGGTGGTACCATCCCCGGACTGGTAGTCCTGGATTCTACAAGAAATCAGGCCGTGCAAGTCTTAAGGAGCAAGCCAGTAAGCAACACCCCTTCATGGCCTCTGCGTCAGCTCCTCCCTCCAGATTCCTGGAGGCACCATGCTTTTGATCATGGTATTTCATCACAGAAATAGTAACATAACTAAAAAAAAGAAGAAAAAAAAAACCTTCAAAACTACAGAGTTTATTTTGTGTTGGCCACGTACTGCTAAGCATGAGGCCTGCCCCTAAGTTTGTTTATACTGCAGACTCCATTGAAGAAAACTATTTTTTGTATGTGAGTGGATAGAGAACTAAAGTTGACAATCCCAGACTCCACCAAAGGTGTCAGCCAACATTGGATTATTCCTTTAACAGATGCTCGGGATGAACCTACCCAGGACTGGACTGTTTTAGGTAGGTTGAGCCCGTCCAGTATGTTCAAGGCATCATTGTAATCTAAATGAAAAAGGAAGCAACCCAGAGATCCCTCAGGAGAAATGAATAATCCAGTACTCAAAACTAGACTTCGGTCTTTTTCTCTCAGGTAGTTTTGCTTGAGGGGTGGACAGAGGACTAAGGGTGATCTGAGTAAAATGAGCAAGCAATACTGAACACAATTTTGTGCACTCTAGACTTCTGATACTATAGTGTACCAATAACAACGACTGACCTAAAATTTGACCTAGACACAAACAGCTCTTGCCCCACGTTTTCTTAGACACATATTCTATATTCATGCTTTATTTTAAGAAAATATCACTCACGTGTATCCATCGCCACTACTGAAATATTGTACTGGTTGTTTTTCACAAACTTTGACTCTCTGTCTAATATTTTTAGGGTTTTCAAGTTTCCAGTGCTTTCATTAATTTCAAACCAGTTATCTTCATCTCCCACCTTCTGATACCTGGGTTTTAGAAAGCAAACAACAAATGACCAAAGAGGGGACACACTGACCATTTCTAAGTACGAAACAAGTAGCTCATGCCCCCCTGAAAATGCAGGAGCTTTTAGGAAGGTGCATCACCTTATGCCGTCAGAACTGCTTGTTTCTGGGTCCATGGCTTTGTAGCCCAGAAGCTCTTGGCCGGCTGGCAGCCCGTCTTTGCTCTGAATGACTTTGACTGGTGGCTGGCACTCGGGGCCCTCATCACTGTCTTTAATTTTCACAGTCACAGTCGTGGTGCACATGGTGGGGGTCTGTCCGTTGGCAGCTTTAGAGAACTGGGCTTCATTAAGGACACCGATCTGCAGAATGACTTGGCGACTGGCTTCATAGTTCAGAGGCTGTGTAACAAACACGCATCGATCAGTCAATGTATTGTTATAGAGAGCACGACTCATTCCATATTTTAACAGAAAGGGAATGGTGTTCTAAGTGTTAAAATGTTACCCAAAGTTGGTGCTAACACAAAGATCAATTATTAACTTCTTAATATATCCAGGCACTGGTGACACACGCCTTTAATCTCAGCACTTGGGAGGCAGAGGCAAGTGAATCTTTGTGAGTTCGAGGCCAGCCTGGTCTACAAGAGCTAGTTCCAGGACAGGCTCCAAAGCTACAGAGAAGCCCTGGTTTTTGTTGTTGTTGTTGTTTTGTTTTGTTTTAAAGGTTACAATTCAATCACTTCCCTCCCTACTTTTGCTTTGGAAGATCCTATCTTCATTTTTCTATTGTAAGTTTAAACACTAATAGAATGGAGCATAATTGTTTCTAATCCAAGTGTGACCCCTGAAACAAGTTAAATTTAAAGGAAAAAGAGCAGGAAAGAAATACAGAAGACCAGGAAAAAGGGAAGAAGAATATAGAAGAATATATAGTATAATTTTATGAGTATCTTATCAAAAAGTAAATTCTTCAGAAAGCCTTTAACTATCCATGGGAAATTAAAAGAGGAAAGGCATGGAAGAGGGAGACATGGGCCCAGTGACTCAAAGAGCACCAGGGAATGTGCACACTCAAAGTGGGCCAGCAAGGCAAGTGCCAGATCCGGCATTGCTCTACCTTAGTAACCCTCACCTACAGAGGAATGAAGTTTCTGTCCGATGTGAGTTTCTTCTAAGAAAGAATACAATAATAAAAAAGTGTCTGTGTAAACCATTTCAGCACCATGCATTTGTGTGGGTACATATACACAGGAAGTATTCATTTCTAATTCATTTATTATAATCAGCTTCATGTATATAATGCCTTTTTGTCAAAGCCCCCATTATCTTCTCTTATCACCTTTCCCCGCCACAAAATCCCTTCTTCCCAAGTCCTCCTCCTGGGTTTAGGAGTAAGTAACTCCCCTCGCTGTGTGTCCTTTAACTGCCTGTAGCCCTTCTGAGAAGGGCTTGTAGAAGGCTGTAATTTTTATACCAATGCTGAAGCACAGGATTGAATGCCTCAAAGAATACTTCTGTGATTATTACATACCTTGATAACACACAGAACTCCTTCATTTGTGTTCGGGTCTGTTGTGATTCTGAAGTTCCCGTTTTCATTTCCTTGGAGAATTGAGTACACTGCTTTGGAGTGCGGGGTGCCAGGCAAATCTTGGTCTTGTACTGTCATCCTTAGAATCTCGACGTCAATTCGGTTTTCTTCTACTTCTGTAATATACTGGGGAGAAATGCTTTCTAATTACACAACTGTGCCTCTAACAAAGTGGCTTTTATATTTAAAATCATATTTAAAGAATACAATATAGAGGTAATAGATGCTCCTAATTTGGAAAAAAATTTATGTTTCATGCCTGGATAACTTCTATCTTCCCAATCTTTACAAATCTCTTCCATTCACCAAAGATGATTCATGTCTTAATGGCCGAAGTTCTGATGAGGTGATTCTCTGTCTCTCTGACCCTCAGGTTTGTCTCTTCTTTAACCTTATTTGACAATTACATCTTGTCTGCCTCTTCAGATATAGCAAACACCAACTAAGTTGCACTAACGTATTCACCACACAATATTTACAGATAGTAAGAACATAGATGATGGTTTTTTTTTCTTCATAATATTGTGAATTAAATCTGGTGCCTCAAGCTTGCAGGGCCAGAACTCTACACCTGAGCGAGGACTACAGCTCAGAATTAGCAGTTTTCACAATGACCTTATTTTTACTTATTTTGATTCATAACCACTTTAAGAAAAAGGATTTCTCTCCTTTTTTATGGAAACTTAAATCATAGACATTACTCTTTGAGGCTAAGAAAAAAAAGACAGAAGCCTAAGATATTAAGACTAAAAAGATAAATCATAATCTTCAAGAGATGAATTCATAGGAAGATGGAAAAGATTGGATCTAGATTTAAATCCTACTTATCCTGATTTATGGTCTGTATAAATGAGATCTTTGACAGTGAACCATCCATCACTGTATTAGGCTTCTTATTCTCTGACTAAAACTCTGGTGTAGACTCATGAAAATAATGCCAAGTTGCTCATTTAAAGTTAGAAAATCTATCACGTCTTGGAAATATCATCATATATTATGCCTCACATAATTTGTTAGCTAAGGCACAACACAAGAGGAGCTGGGAGTAGGGTTTCCCTCTGACAGCAGAAGAGGATTTAAGACCAATTCCTTTCCTTCTTCAAAACATGTAATACACAGGACATGGGGGGGGGAGCCTCTTCTTCAACTTTAAAAGAATTGAAGTTTAAGAATCCCAAAACTGGAGGAACTTTAAGAAGTAAGAAAACATTGAACATATAAACCACATCAGAGGGAAGGAATTCTTCAATGGCTAAGAGCGAGGCTACTTCCTTACATCCAAAACCTACAGCACCTCACCTATTACTCTTACAGAAACCATGCTTTTCTCAGTCTATTGCTTTTAAAGGATTACTATTTAAAACAAAATGTCTGTTCTCAGGGAGCTGCCAAATTCTAGATTTTTTTTTAATGTGAAGGAATCTAAACAAACAACACACAGGTCTACTCACAGAAGTTTGGGTGAAATACGGTGAATTGTCATTCTCATCCTCCAGTGAGATTGTTATTGTCCCTGTATTGAAGAGACCAAAGGGCTGGCCCCCCATATCTCGAACTTCCATCACTAGCTTGTAAGTATCACATTTC
>JAQHUG010000549.1:523891-544343 GCA_028555095.1 Dicrostonyx torquatus | reverse complement strand
CACCACCATCATCACCATCCCAACATCATCATAACCACAGCACCATCATCCATCATTACCACTATAACTGCCATGACATATCACCATCATCACATCACCACCACCATCATCATCATCACTATCGCAACATCATCATAACCATGGCACCATCATCACACTGCACCCTCACCATCATATTTAAAACATTCAAATACCACACTATTCAGCTTTCCAACAATTCCTCTCCTCTCCTGCTGGGTTACATGGATTTTTTTTTCACGAAAGGATGGTTTTTAAAATTAAGACTAGATAAAAGCCTAAAATTATCTATTAGACTATAAATGTCCTCAGGTGTGAAGCTGGAGAGTCACTGGTTATTCCCCGCATTACCTAACACAGCAGCACAGTGCCTTACATTGAATAAATTTTTAAAAATAAAAAACATTTTTATTCCATTCAGTCATTTTCCCTTTTATAAAGACAATTACTCCTTAGGCTTGAGCCTCCCGTATTAATTCTTCTACCTCATCACTATGGCATTACAGCATCTCCCATTGCCTTGGTGACTTCCTCCTGCTTACCCTTCCACTGGAGATCATGTTTCCTACATGTAGCGTTCAATAGTAAGATCTCATCCATCGATACTGGGCTGCACATAGGATGCTTTTGTATGCTTTTCTTTGGACTCTGCGACCTTGCATCACATGCTGTAATGGTTTCAGGGCCATGGATCTGTTATTTTTATAGCCTTTCCCTTTTCAGTTTTTCTGGGGAAATATGTTTCTTTCAGCCTTTTCATGTTTTCCTTTGTTGAAATATCTGTCATCTTGGAGAACATTCAAAGAGCTCCACCCAGGATTTGGAATTGAAGTCTGGTCTCACAGTGAGAGTAACTAGTGTAAACTGAGTGAGAACGCGGGACAAGCAATGACAAAACTGAGCAGGCCCACAAGGGCCATAACAACACACTCAGAACGACAAAAGAGAGAACCCATATCTGGGAACAGGATCAGGGTCACTCCACAGGATGCTTCTGGTTGAAAAGGGAAAGAGAGGCCAGGGTTTTGTAGATTATTTTTGAAGGTACAAGTCTCTAACAACTAAAGAGGAATAATTTGGAATGGGTAAAGAAATCTTGCTTTTTATAAGAAAAAGTACATAGAAAGTGAGCTGTCAAAATGCTCTATGTCATGAATCCATATAAGATTAAGTAAATTTAATAATTAAACTATCAAGCAAACAAACAAACAAAAAAACCCCGCTAAACTGTAATAATGGAATGACCTGCCAGGGAAACCTTCAGAAGCCAAGATTAAACAACACAGCAAGGGGCAGAAGACAGAACACAAATACAGTGAAAATAAATATTGAGTTAGTCCCAAAACTGTCATTCTCAGTCATTGGCTAAATAAAATTATTTTAAATACAGCCATTTATTTATATTATTTATACAATCTCACATTTGTATAAATTAAAAGTAGATGATCAGGAAATTGCATCAAAGCCCCCAGAACAAATTCTAAAGTATGCATATTTCATGTCTCATATTTCATGTGATATTGTCAATGCTGTGTCATCCAACATTAGAACCCCTCTGGGGTAGGTAGGATAGATATTAGCAGCCTAAAATTAAGACGACGGACTTCTGGTCATGTCTCACCAAGATACAAAGAACGGTGATAGATATAAGACTACTGGAGGAACAAGCCATACAATATAACTTTTTAAAATGAATTGTTGGGAAAGACCGCAAGAACCAGACACAACAGGATGGATGCACAGGTGAACTCAGACCGTGGAAGCACAGGGCTTGCACAGGGTCAAACCAAGAAATTCCAGCACTAGAAGGGGAAGTGAACACAAATGGTACCTTAAATGGACAAGCTATTCACAATTAATACCCGCAAGAAAGAGAAACTACGTGTTTTTCGATGAACCATCATTGGCTGCGTAAACAACACTCCAGGGAAGGCTCCAACTCAAGAGCAGTTAACCAACACAATACAAAGGCCATGGTTTTTTTGTGTGAGAGTTTTTTTTCCTCCCCATTTTGATACCTTTGTCTTGCTGGGGGGGGTTGTTTTGTTTTGTTTGTTTGTTTGGTTGGTTTTCTTTGTTTGTTTTGATCTTCATCTTTTATTTGTGTTGTTTTGTTGTTTAGAGAGAGATTAAGTTGGATGAGTAGGGAGGTAGGGAGGAACTGAGAGGAGTTAGGGAGAGTAAAGAATATATGGTATAATTTTTAAATATAAAAGAGAAAGGGACAAATATATTTATAAAGTCTTTTATAGTAAGCTAAAAATAATAAAACTATTGTTTTAAAATATTGCTATATAATTTTAGAGCATATTAATTAAAACTTTTCCTTTGACAAGAAAATATTCTAGTATTTTGCTTCTAGTGAGTTTATAGTTTGCCTTGTGTTTAAATTTTCTTGTGATACTTCACTTAGTAAATTCCAGTTTTAAAAAACATACTTTGAAAGTGGTGTTTCTTAATGCCAATTTAGACCTAAACATTAGGAAAACAGGGTAGCTCTCAAGGGGAAATTGCTCAAAAGCCTAACGTTGAATATAGACTCCAAATTATTTTATTCAACTCTCCCATAAAAGTGAAAAACTGGCAAAGTACACAGCAAGAAAGCAGCTCTGGGCACACAGAATGATGATTCAGACTAAGGAAGTGCATGAGGTGTAGGGAACTGGGGATGAAAGCAGAGAATGACGAAAATTCATTGTGTAAATGTATGAAAGTATCAAGCAATAATAAAACCTTTTAAAATGCCAAAGAATCTTAAAGATTTTAACAACCCCCAGCAGTAGTTATAGTAAGAAACAAGGAATAACAGAAGGTTGAAAGCCAGCCCTTATCAGAACTCTGGCAGAGTGTTAAGTGAAGTAGATCCCTCAACATCAGGACAGATGGCTTCTTAAGTCTCCGGCAGAGTGCCTTCTGGGTAAAGGCTCTGCTTCCGGCAAGGTGCTGGTCAGGCTGCAAGTGGTTTCGCCATCTCTAGCAAGCTTCACTTGTGTGTGGATTGAAAGGTAAAAGTGGTTCCGGTGGGGCTGGGTGTGGGATGCACATTTAGCTTACATAGGTAGGACTCTGGGGTCAATCGCCAGGATCAAGAAAAGTAAGATGAAAATGGAAAGCATGCTGGGCTAGAGACAGCTCTACAGCAGAGCTCTTGCTGGCCTCTTATGACCAATGCTTGCTTTCTACTCCCAAAACTTTAATTCAAAATGAAGAAGTTACAATGGTGCTTGACTTCTCTCTGCTATAGCTTCAATAAACATTCTTCAGAAAGCGCTTTAGATTATTAGAGGTAAAACATGTTTAATCTAGGGAACTGAAGAGGCATAAGAAAGTGTCACAACAGCCCACCCTTTGTGCTCTGTGGTGAAATATCTACAGTGGAAATTGTGTTGTTTTAAAACTCATGCTACCTAATGAGTTCTTTGATGAATATTCCAAGAACAAACACCAGCCTCCTCTTTGTCTGCTCTTGATTTAGCCTTCTGCCTTTGTATTTCACATTGCAAGTGTCATGTCAGGTTAGAGTTGGTTGTAGTTGCTTATCTTCCCATCCCTCTTACCTCCCCTCTTCTCCCCCACAACATTCTTCTTTCCATTCATCTCTTGCTATTGTGATAGACTATCACTAAATAGCCCAGGCTGGCCTTGAATTCAAAATCCTCCTGTCTTGGCCTCCCCTCAGCAGCGCTGGAATGGGATGCCTGTCCAATAAGCCTGGCTTCAAATAGGCCATTCTATTGCAAATACACCTCCTTGGGAGTCCTCCACCCCTCCTCACAGCAGCCAACTTCTTTCATAGGTGGCTTTCTGTGGTCACCAACTCCTGCTGAGCTCTCAGAAGGCCACTAACATTCTTCACTGAACTTCCTACCTAGACACTTCTCTTGCTTAAATGCCCCAGCAAACAATATGGTTATCAAGCTCCCTTACAGTTGGGAATTGTAAGAACTTAACTAGTGTCCCTCAACATCACCCTCCTAAGCCAATGGGGTTGTCTCTTGTACACCCCTTAAAGATTAGGATGCTATGATGTGTAGATTTGTGTTTAGGTAGAAGAATAAGACAAATTGGTAAATAAGTTCTAGAAGCCTAGGAAGACAGAATGCTATTCAAGGGTTAAATTTCTGAAGAATGGGGGAAGGAGGGAGTAACACCATGCTAAGTAAGGCCTGAAATGGCGGACTCAACCAACTTATATACACATTCAGAACCTCTTGGGTTATGGCGTCCAGCTCAGAACAACTAGGTCAGACTTTCTGGGCATCAGCCCAATATTGGTTTTGCTTATCTTGTTTTTTTACATCTCATGTGTTTTATAACATAAAAGCATGGGTGACAATAATTGAAGTATTTTATTATGAAGAACTTTGAGCCCAAAGAAAATCTTTGTCACTTCTCCAGAATATATAGACAAACGTCTGTGCTTGAAAATTTTGTCATGGCATTTTTATGCACCCTTCTCTCCTCTACCTATTGCTCCCCTTGTTATACGTACTGTCTGTTTTTCAGCCTAGTGCTAGGGGAACTTAAAGTTTATATTGAATACTAATAATAGTCTACATATTGAACAAATTATTGCAACTTAATATTTGTAAAAAATAATGTTTAAAATATTAATACATGAATAATAAACACCTAATATTAAACAAATATTTCAGCAATCTTACCAAAAATTGATCATACTGCTCACGGTCAATGCTCCTGGTACAATAGATGTCCCCAGTGTCTTTCTCTATGTAGAACAAATTGAAAGGCTCTTTGTCCACTCCTGGTCCACTGATGGAGTAAAAGATGGTATAATTCTGGGCAGCATCAGATTGAATCTATAATAGGAAGAGATTATTTGGAAGGGAACAAATATATGTTTGGGGATTGTTTTTTGTTTGTTTGTTTTTGTTCTTTGTTTTTTGAGACAGGGTTTCTCTCCGTAGCTTTGGAACCCTAGATTTAAAGGTGTGCACCACCACCGCCCAACAGAACAAATAGATCTTGACTAATATCTTAATCTAGCCTCTTGTGTGAGTTTACTTTCAATCACTTTCTCTCTTTCCTTTGGTCCTTCAGCCAACATCTTCCTTTTTTTTTTTTTTAAGTCTTATCTTCATCCTTCCACATGTGAAGCCACAGACTCTGTCCCTTGTTTGATCCCTAATGTTTTCCTTTCCATGCAGTTCTGAGGCCCGGAGAGCACTGTGCCCCTTTGCTGTCCTGTCCTTCCTGTGACTTCAAATTATTTAGCATTGAAAACTGTATAATCACAGGTGAAGTAATACAACTTCGTGCACAATTATTTCAACAGACTTCAGATGATTCCAAAACTGCCCTATGCTTTTATTTTAGGGGATAAGTGCTCATTTAAGCCAAAGTTGAGTTATGCAAAATTGGTAGACTTACTCTCTGCAAATGAGTGCTTAAAAATCTAGCATCTAGGGTTGGGGAGATGGCTCAAGAGTGTAGGTGTTTGCCACCAAACCTGACCACCTGAGTTTAAATCTTGTCACCTACATAGTGGAAGGAGAGAGCCAACCACTTCTAGCCACCTCCTGACCCATACACATGTGTTTCTATGGTGAATTCATTTTCCCTACCCCAAATAAATAAGTAAAACATTAAAAAACACTTTTAAAAAACTAGCATTTGGATGAAGAAATGAAGAAACTCTATGTGTCTCATTGTGATGAACAGATGATGCCAGTACTGTTAATAATTTAAATCTCTCATTCAATATGTTGTACACTATTTATTTATGTACTTTATTGGAGATGGGAATGGAACTTAGGACCCTGTGCATGCTTGGAAAACATCATACCACTGAGCCACATCCCCAGCCATTAAAGTTGCTCTTTAGTTGTTTAGTTTCATCTTCTCGTGCTACTCCTAACAGTAAGAACAGGGGGGCTGTCTGACTCTTTTGTTGACTTTTAGGATCCTATTCCTCATACTGAGTTGCTTTGCTCAGCCTTAATACAAGGGGAGGTGCTTAGTCTGACTGAAACTTGATATGCCACATTTAATAGGCATCCATTTGAGGCCTACCCTTTCTACAACAGAAACAGAGGAGTGGATGGAGGGAAACAGAAAAGAGGTAAGGGGTGGGGAGGCTTGGAGAAGAGGAGGGAGGGGAACCTGCAATTGGGGTTTAAGATAAATAAATATAAATGAATACAATGTTTAACACATAAAATTTTAAAAACCATGGGGCAGACCTGCTGAACATGTTGTGGGAATGGGCCTAATGAGTTCTCCATCAGCGAACACGGAATTGGAGCCCATCTCCTCTTACTGCGCTTGTGCACTGGGTCTTCGGTGTGCCTCTTCCTGAATACCTACATTTGATGAGCAATGAAATACAGCATTACTTAGCATTGCTAAAACTGCGGTTTTCCATGTACTGCAAGATAGAGAAAATAAATAAAGGTAATAAATGACAATATCATGGGCAATCTCTAAAGAATTTGTATTATTTTTTTTCAATAAATACACCACACACTGACCTCATACTACATCATATTGCCTAATTCTATCTATTTCCTGATGTAACCAGTCAGCAGTCAGAATTTGGTTGGTCAGTGATATAAACATCTTTGTGAAGTTATTGACTTTTCCTGGCTCCTGCATTGGTGATCTATTAACAAGTACTTAAGAACTGGCTTCATTTCATGCAGAATGGTACAGGTGAAATCCATGGAAACCCTGCCTGCAAATATTTATGTACCACCACAGAAACGTGAACAGCATCTATTCAAGCAGCTTTCATGCGATTTGGATAAAAAGAATAATGTTTTATAAGTACAAAGCTTATATCAAATTCAATGAAGAGTGGTCTTTGCAATCAAACAAGGTTTAGTTCAGAAATCTGTTTATAAAATTAATCAGTAGTTTTAAGAGGCTAAGTCATTATACTGAGTTTACTCAAAGTCAGATGTGAAGGGTAGCAATCTTCTCATGTCTAGGACTCATACTCTTAAATACAAGACAGTGGATTTAAGACACATATACCCCTGTTGGCCGGGCCACATAGTCACTCTAAGGACAGATTTTCTACTATGCAAGCAGGTCTCCTTAATGAGTGACATAAGCCCCATTGAAAGGAAGCCACAGGGCAGGGTGGCACTGCATGTCTAGCTTCATTGCTCTCTGAGACACTCCCCAGACTTGTTCTTGTTCTTCTGGTTAGCTGTTCTTCCTACCACACCTCAAAAATGTATCTGAATCCTTTGATATTCCGACTTTGCTCACGGGCCATGGTCTTCTTCAGCAATACCAACTGTGTAAATAGTGTATATGCCACTCTCTTTAACAGTCCAGTCCTCATTTGTGAGAATGTTGAGTGCAAAAGACAAAAGGAATCAATCAACGATGATGTTAGCATTGCAGATGCAAATGGAGGCCCTGTAAGGACATCAGGCCCTATCTGGCTTTACCTTTTTTTCTCTTGCTGACAGCTCAATTTCTATTTCCTTTTGCTCCTGCCTCTGACTGTCTGAGAGGAAGATGGAGAACCTCTTCTGTTCAGAGGACAAGAGCAGGTCATGTGTTGTAAAGATTGTGCCGTCGTCTAGAACTCTGAAGACTGGGTCACTGGACAGGATCAGGCTGGCTGATTTGAGGCACTCATCCAGATTCACTGCAGGAAGACATTTCATAGCAATGTCAGGCTCAACTGGAAGGGAACGAGTCTTACAGGAATGACAACCGCCAGTAACACAGGAGGAACAGAAAGAGGGCGTGACACTGAACACCTGCCTTTCTGAAACATAGGGGCTGTAAAAATCAGACTAATGGAGTTTTGCCCCCCTCTGTTTTCCTTTATTCCTTTTTTCCTTCCTTCCTTTCTTCCTTTTTGGCAAATCCAGAAAAGTGAAGCCTCTACCAACTGAGCTACATCCCTGCTCCTCCCATCACTTTCATCATGAATTAATTTAAGAAACAAACTATTCTGCAACTTTATTGGATTTGGTTTGCTGCTACTTTCCCTAGTGTCCACAGGTTTGTGAACACAAGACCTTGACTTGCAGTGGTTCAACTTTATGATAGTGTGAAAGGGACATACATGTGAGTGCAGCTGACTTTCAGCTTGGGGCTTTAATACTGATCTTTTCTTCAAGCTAGGAATATGTGGCAAAACCTTCCACCCTGAAGCTGGCCAGAGTTATAAGCTACTCCTAGTGATCCTCAGATGAGGGGATAGTAAGGGACCATGTTTGCAACTGTACAGTGGGCCCTGTTGCTGAGATACAATGCTTGGTAGACTAGGTGTGCTGAATGCATTTTCCCTTACTTTCAACTTATACTGGGTTTTAGAGGATGTGGTGACTCCATCATAATTCAAAAGCTACATGGAGGTAGATAGGTTAATATGTATGTATTTGTGTCTTTATAGATAGCATATGTACATGTATATACATATATAAATACAATGCACTATATACATATAATACACTATGAAACAGAAATTTACACACATATATGTATTTATACAATGTTCTAGGAAACAAAAATTATATATAATCAATACATATGTAATTTGCATATATTATATACATAATTTAAATATATATAAATTTCTGTCCTATAGCACATTATAGACTTATATAGCTTTAAATTGCATTTATCATAATATGGTGTCAGTAGATTTTTAGATTAAGTTAAAATTTATTTGGCAATAAGATAAAAGTTATGTTGCAACAGGTGAGAAACCTAGTAATTTCTTGTGCAATATTTCTCATTAATAATGCAAATATTCTTCACACAAAATCTTTCTGAGTTTGATAAACTTAGTGCTTACTGCATATTGATGGTTGTTATAGCAAAATGTACTAAAATCTTGTTTGACTTTCACAAATTAGTCTGTGAACTAGACCACATAAATTCTCAGTAAATATGTATTTATTGCTCCCAACCATAAGTGCAGATTTTATATGGAGCATTTCAACTTTGAGATTTGTTTCATGTTTCATCAGCCAAGAAACCTGACACAGGGGTTCTGGCGCCTGAAGAGCTGACGTGATTTGAGATAAGCTTCTGGTTTCGGTGCTTGGCTGTGTTCAAACATCATTCTGTGATGTTTGCTAATTTTTCTAGCAAGAAAGATACAAAACCAGATTTGATAGTTTGGTTATTCTCAACTACCATGAATAGAAAAAGAGCTGCTTCTCAGTGCAAGTTTCGATGCTGAGCAGCAGTTACATAACTTTCATGCCGGTTTCTAAGAGCAGCCAAAAAGTAATTGCAGTAAGTCACAACTAACCAATTCCCATGACAGAGTCTCACCTTTGCCTACAAGGGTTTCAGCCTTAAGATGAGCAGGAACTTGAAGAGAAATTTTTTGACAGGCATTGCAAAATAACACCAGAACCTTAAAAAAAAAAAAAGAATAAATTCAACAAATTCAAGTATCATGCTGGGCATGATCACATTTTTTTTTTACATTACAATTTTGTCTGGTCAATAAAATTATTAGCAATTTTAGAAACAAATAAACCTTTTAATCCTCTACTTTTTAACATTCATTTTGAAGTGATTGGTACAGTCTTTAGGAATTCCAGGATCATTTAGTAGCAATAAGAAAATTAAGTGAATAGTTAGGACTACAATACTATTATACAATTGCAGCAAAATATATTATGCACCATCAGATTTATAGAGTATTGCCTCCATGACTGCCTTCGGCTTAGAAAAGGACTGAATTCTAGAACTCTATATGCATTGATGCACTAACTCTCCAACCACTTATTATTATTATTGCTCTTTGAGGCTACTGATGAGGAAGTGAGAAATCATTGAAACACTTTTGAGGCTCATAAAAATAATACTTAGAATCAATCCACTGTCATTAAATCATTGCTCAGACTGTTTTAGAAAAGGAAAAAAAACTTCAAAATCTGTTTTCAAATCACCTAGCTACATCTTATAAATTCATAGAACTCTCTGAATTTTAATTACATTCAAGGCACAGCTACTGATATAGGAATTCCAAGGCACGCAGGCAAATTATCTTTTTAAAAAACGAGTAAAAGTTATGAGCTTGGAGAATTCTATAAATACAAAACATTTTTATTTTTTTTGTGGCACTTTATATTTATCTACTTTCCTCTTTATAAAAATAATTCAATGTTCATTAAAAAACAGATTTTCCAATATCACACAGATCAATTTGTGATCAGTTTTTGTCAAAGACCAAGTTCTAAAGTTACAGGACTCATTCATTATTCACAAAAGGATAAACAAAACAGTTAATGGTCATATTAAGGATGCTGTGTTCTTCCTCAACTCAAGTCTACCAGGTGTATCATAGCGGCTTAGAACAGGTTGTGAATCGGTTTTACAACTCTGTCAGGCATATATGTGGCGAGCTGTCATTTTATAGATCACACTTGCATACAGCTTCAATTTAAATAACCACATATGAAAACAAGAGGCATTTTTTTCATTTGGCTTTTTAGAATATAGTCATCTCTAATGCCAAGAATTACACTAGACCATGCTTGCAGTCTTGTTGGGGATAAAGTCTAGGTAGGCAATTGTCTACATGTGCAATGTGAGAGAAGCCCATCACAATTAGAAAGAATGCACAAACATATCCATTTATATATGCAAATATCCATTTATATATGCAAATATCCATGTACATACATTTCATAGGATAAATCTACATTTCCAAACCTATCCTCATTTTAGTTCCTCCCTCTTTTAAGAAACTCTCCTCATAAATGCATATTCTGTAGATAGAAACAATGGAACTTTCCAGAAAATCAATCGTCCCTCTGCTTCCAAGTGAAATTTGGGTCTAAATGGCCTGAAAGGAGCTGTGATCTTCCCAGCCAATATAGGATTCAAGGGTTGAAAGGGCAAAGGGTGAGCCAAGGGATAAGGGTCTGGGCAGAGACCAGAACCAAAAGCAAGAAGAAACTGAGTTTAACCTCATTTCACTTCAGCAATGCTAACTCCAGTGGTTTCTGTGTGCTCTTCTCCAGATAGTCATAGCATGAGAAGTGTTTTTAGTAAAATAAAAACTCAACAAAAAACCAGGAATCACAGTGCAGAATTTCTAGATGGAGGTTAAAGAAACTTTCCCCATGAAAGGCAAACATAGCAGCATCTTGTGAACAGCTCAAAGTGACTACAACCCAAGTGGAAGGCAGCTTCAAGGCAATTCCAGTGGCTGTCACATTCCACTGCAACCTCACGTGAAAAGTTCTACCCATCTTATAAGGCTTCCCAGAATTCTCTTTTTACTGCTCAGTAAAATAACATGTTAAATGCATGAGCTTTATTTGTGCCTAGTATCTAAAACAAATCTCAGAAACTTTTGGACCAAATTCCAAAAAGGTATTTCACCACTCCTTGGGGGCGGGGGACACAGAAAACTGAATGAGGAATTCCCTTGAAAGACATTAGGACACAGGTACTGGAGCTGAGAGAGAAAGCTTATCCCTCCCCATCCAAGGTCCCAAGCCCCTCAACTCTTCTCCAAATTGTTCTCACATCAGTATCCTCCTTGCCTTTCCTTCCTGCCAAGACTCACTTTCAAGACCCAGCTGTCAGGAGGAAGCAGGTGAGAGCATGCCTAGTTCCCTAATCCTTTGGAGGTTACTCACCAGGAGAGAGAAAAGGAGCTGCTTAGAGAAGGTGCTCCCTGGGGCAGCGGAGACCACAGCCATCAGAAGAGGTCCCAATGGCCGGGGATGGTGAACAGCTAATAGGGTGGCCAGGAGAGCACAGGGAGGCCACGCAAAGGCTGCTACTTGTCAAGATGCTCTGCGGCCACGTTGGCACAGCTGAGGTGGCTTTGGAAGAGAGTCAGGAGACAAGAGATAAGTAACAGGAGGAGGAGCGATGGAATGGCCTTCTTCCTTGGCCAGTCTCCCTCCTTCCAGTCCAACTACCTTTGAATGTAGAGAGGTTTCCTACAAGTGGGGAGAGTGGGGCACAAAACACCCCATGGCCAGCCGCTGGCTCCTCCTCATAGCAGCTTTCAAAATTTCTCCTGCCACTTAACACATAGTCAGAAGCAGAAGACAACACCCTCCCTCCTCAGCCCTCCTCCCTTTACCCCCAGGTAGAGGCTGTGAAGTCCTCCCAGTTATTATGTCCTCCCACAGCCTCCGCTCCTTCTTGGCCTTATTAACCTGCCTTGCCCCCCGGGTGCAAACAGAAATTGTGCATAAACCCCATGCAAAAAAAAAAAAAAAAAAAAGGATGCCTTGTTGGATGCATTGGCAAATCAGAGGACGTGTGCTTGCGCAATCGCTTCCATCTGGAGTTATCTCCCCATCAAAGCATTCAGGTATAGCCTGTGCCGTGAAGCTCTACAGCTTAGTCGGAAAGATGACGTTCCAGCTGTGCCCCCAGTGCATTGTGTTTATCCCCTATTATTTTCTGTCTCCTAGGAGTCAGTCCTCTAGACATCACAAGGAATATCCCAAAGTAGATCAACCTCATAAAAACAAAATAATAATAATAAAGTAACAAGAACATAGTTTCCTTATTGTTTTCTTTTTGTTACACTGGAAACTTTATTCTTGCATTGTTATCTCCTCCCCCTGCAGGACAACAAAAATCTACCCCCACTAATCACATGAAATCATTCCATTCTCCCTAATTGTGCATTACAAGTAATATGGAAGCTGACCCAGAGTACTGGCGTAATGATGTCACAGCATCCAGGTGTGATGAACACCAACGACTCTTGCAGTGGGGACTTAAGTGTCTTTTCTTCTGTTTTAATTCAAGTTCTTCAAGTATCAGTTGTTTTTGACAGCAGTGACAGAAGCTGGGGGGAGGGGGGAATGACAAATGTTGCCAGGTATTCGGTGTTAGGTATGAAGATGAACTAAGTTCACATTTTCTGGACAATTGCTATAAATCGAGAGCCATGGCAGACATTTAAGTTTGTGTTTCCAATAGACCAATAAGGGCTCCTTTTAGCAAATGACAGAACTTTGAGAAAGTAAACCACATCCCTGTGTTCATGAACAAATTGTAAAGTGGGCTGGACATAAAGCTTAGGCCATGGGTTCATTCCCCAGCACCACATAAGCCAGGAGTGGTGGTGTATGCCTGTAATCTCAACACTCAGAAGGTGGAGGAGGGGGTCAGACATTCATGGTTATCTCTGGCTGTTTAGAAAGTTAAATGGCAGCCTGGGATAAAGGAGACCTTGTCCCAAAAAACCAAGTGAAAAAGTAGACAGTGTCTGCCCACCACCAAAGTACTACCTTTTATTTCATCTCCTTATTTGTTGAAGCTACCTACAGTTGTGCAAACAGATGCACCTACTAGACAAATATGAAAGATTCGCATAACAGGTTTTGTGCTCTTCTAAGAAGGAGTACCATTTAAGGAAGAAAAAGAACTGGAAATCTCATGAATCCAAATATAAGTCCACTTTTTTGGAGATTGCATAAAAGTTTAAAGCATAAGAAAAGGACACTACAAAATAGTAAAGATATTTTAATAGCACTTAAAAACAAAGTAAGTAGCAGATCTTAAGTTCATAATTCAGAGTCTAATTTATTATGCAAGTATTGCATAATCTCTCATTTACCATAAACTTACTGTCATAAAGAGAAAGCTTAACATGTAAAGCCTCACATGGTGCATGTATTTCTTTAATCATTAGCTTAAGGTACATCCAGAAGGCATCTCGATGACCTAAACAGAATGTTCTAAGGAGATAGGGCAACACATTTCAGAGAACTTGATTACATGGGATCAATTTAAAGGAAGAACTACTTAAGACAAAAATTCGAGACCTTTAAACAGTTATTATTTTAAACAACTCTAAGGTATCTCCCAGGTGACCTACTTATTCTAAGATTAGACTTTCAGGAATACTGTACTGATGAAGCTACACATGAGTGGGAGGAGCCAACTTCTGGAGTGAAGGAAAAATGGGCTGCAATCTTATGGGGGAAATGTATAAACAAAGGAAAAAGGAAGTCTGAACTATTGAAACCAGCATCCTGAGTCTTTTGATTTCAGTATATTACAGAAACAAACAAACTAAAACATTAATTTTTTGGTGACCTTCAAAATTGAGTATTTAAAATCTATTTTAATTACAACCTGGCTGTCAGTTGTTCTTTTGTATTAAGCAGCACATTATTAAATGCTGCCTCTGAACCTGAGAATGTATTCTCACTACATAGAGAGAAAGGCCCTTCAATTCCATTGAACTTGGAAACTGCCTGTGTAAAAAGTTATTAAATTTAGAAGTAAATTATTTGTGAAAATTACTAGGAATGATTTCTTAAGGGTTCTTACAGAGATTACTAATTAATTTTACATAAAATAAAAATGGTCACTCCAAATTATTATCAAAACTGTTGTTAGGCCTAAGAAAAGAAAGGTCAGCACCCATCCAAGGGCAATTAGGGCCCTTCTATTTAGCACACACGCTTAATTCAAACTGGCTTAAGTGAAACATGATTTCCTTCATGTAAATGCATCACAACTGATTTAATTGAGCATTTAAGTCATTCCTTACATTTGCTCATTATAAGAACCAACTTTATACATAATTTTTTTGTGATTTTAGTACTATTTCTTGAACTAGAGGTATTTTATGTTCACAATGTTCTAAATTAACTCTTTTAAGTTAAGCATTTTCAGAATTTGATGTTCAAGTACTTGATAGGCTAAGACACTCAAATTTCTAAATTATGCATTCTCGGTG
The DNA here is from genome assembly GCA_028555095.1 of Dicrostonyx torquatus. Lineage (NCBI taxonomy): Eukaryota > Metazoa > Chordata > Mammalia > Rodentia > Cricetidae > Dicrostonyx > Dicrostonyx torquatus. The sequence continues at coordinate 529,648 of JAQHUG010000549.1, read as the reverse complement.
AATTTCAATTGAAGATGACACTTAATAGCTTTAATGTTCTTAATTGTGTCATATAATAGCAAGACAGTCATTAGAAAGAAATATTTTCCTATACAGCTCTATTTTTATTCTCATTAATAAGGTAAATGAGGTCCTTATATTTTCAGATACAATAATTCTATACATAATAGATATGCACAATATAATGTATAGAATAAATATACAGTGGAAAAAGGAATAATCTGGGAATATTTTTAGAAGAAGTTTCATTAAGAGCACACTTCTCCACTTTACAGTTGTGTTAACTATGGTTTCTTTTGTGTAAATGAATTAAGAGAGATTACCATTAAACAAAAGAAACTATTCTCATTAAAGCATACACCCTCTATGAAATAACCTCAATTAGTGACTGGCCTCCAATTATCATTATGCTGTGTTGCTTCTGCAATCAATTGGTAGCAGACAACCCTCCTGCAATGGCATAGGTCAGGGAACATGAATCTAAAAAAATGCTTAGGTTGGGAACGCCCAGATTCCACTCTCAGAGCCAGATTCAGGTTGGAATGGGCTCAATATGTTGCAAGTCATCAGACAGTGCTATTCTATCATGTGTCTAGAACTGATGAGTAATCGTATATTGTGTCCAAAATTCTGCTAGAAAATGTAAAGAAAGCAAAATGAGCAGGGAAAAGAAACTGTACACGAAGATGAGGACACAACTGGCAAACAGAAAGGGAGTCTGTATAAAACAAAATAAAAGGAATATGTTGTCACCTGCATATTTAGGCACAGAATTGCAGTGTGTTTTAGGAGTTCAAGATAGACTGAGATACTCAGAAGACTACTTAGTATCAATTTCTGGCCTAAGGTACACATGTACACACACACATACACACACACACACAGAGTAAGAGAGACAAATCAATGTTGTCTTCCTCACTATAAATGTTTCTGCGATTACAAAAGATGGGAGTATGTCCTTTAATGGAGGCTGATATCTAGTTTGGAACTAGATTGCATGAGGAATGAAAAACTCCTGAAAGAGGGTAGGCTGAGAAGATATGTAACAGGGATGTGGGCAAAATGGGCTGAAGGGAAAATTGGTCAATGTAGGACCAACTTTTCTCAAAGGACACTTAGTATCTCCTCTCTATGACTCCGGAGCTGCTCTGGTCTTGTCAGATGTAGACACAGCCTCTAGTCAGAGGGTAAAGAAGAAACAGATGAGGAAAAGACTGACACGCAGTGGGGAGTGGTAAATGGGGAGCTTTACCACAAACCCCATGTCTTGTAGAGATGGGAGACAGTAACCCAGCATGGTGGGAAGGACAGTGATGCTGTTTGAGTCACTCTGCCACAGGAAGAAGCTCATGAGATCTCTTCAGAGATGTGAAGTACTTAGAGGAAGGCAAAAGGAGAGCAGCCTTCAGTGCAGTCTTGTACCAGTAAGTGTTTTGAGACAATTGTTAAACAGAGAAGCAGAAAGACACTTGAGAATTTACACCACACAAATCAAAGCATTCTGAACAAGGGATTTGTCTCTAATGGTCTCTAATTTTCCTAAAATGTCAATTGTTAGACACTAACCAGCATAACACTGATGATTCATTTCCTATGCTTTGCAATAATCTTCTTCTGTCCCCATTAGTGACCTTATACACACACATCACACACATTACACACAATGCACACACTTCTCTTTCCGGTAGAATTAACAGAATAAACACTCATGTTGAAGGTAAGTTAAAAAGTCAGTAGATCAGCAGACGGTATGGGCAGCTACATGACAAGCAGCTCTGAACACAAAGGAGACCACAGTGAGAAAGAGAAACAAAGAATGAGACCCCACATTCTATCATCGTGAAACGTGTTACTTGGATGTTTTTCTTGACTTGGTGTTGTTCCACTCGCTTTTGTCTATTGGCTAAGTGTGAAATGCCTTCTGTAGCTGTGTCAGTCACTACATATTTACCTGCCTAAAAGAGAAATGTATGTTTCTAGACTTGCATGCTGATTCTAGATTGTAAATGTTTATGAATAGATTTATGAATTAGGATACCATACATGTGAGTTAAGGAAAAGACACCAGCTATTAGTACAGACATACTTATTTAAGATAATCTGAGGACTCAAACCATGCAAGTAGTCAGATTGCCTCTCTTCTAGATTAGGGACCTTATTGGACTAAGAAGAGGGAAAGGAGAGGCCGAGTATGGGTGGCAGGTGGCTAGGGTCTTCTTCTGCAGACAAGGTGGGTTTTGCACTGTCAGTTGTGTCTCAAGCGTTCAGGATGTGGTGCAGAGCACTGTGTCATTCTCAAGTGTGCAGGAAGGGTTACCGAACTCTGTGCATGTGGAACCAGGTGGATTAAGATGGCCATGCAGTTGTTCTACCAAACGCAATATTTAAACTATGACAATGTAGAAGGAGCTCCACTTCCCTGCCCAACTCATCTGCACTTGACAGCTGCAGTTTGATCTCTACGTGACAGAAAATTGTTTAAAAAGAAGCAGCCTAGAGCAAAATTCCATTGGTTGGATCCCTTGAAGAGGCTAGTCAGCAGAATGGACCTTCCTGCCCTTCCCAATTACCTCCCAAATGGGAACAAGGATCAAGAGGCGAGATTCAAAGAATATGAAGTAAACAGGCTTGATTGCCTGCCATTCTGTATGCAATGCTATCAGGCTCCAAGAATGCAATGTTCCTTTGAATGGAAGATGCTGACTGAGAATTGATGAGGAGGTGTCCAAAGATGAAAAAGAAAGTAATGGTGCTCCCATAAAATATCACCTGATAGGTGCTTTACTGTGGAGAGTGATTGAGTACATAAAAATTTTCACACCCTAAGTCATTGTTTATATGTCCTGTATAGGCATTATTCTAGGTGAATAAAACATATATGCACATAAAAAATTATTTAGAATGTTCTTAAGGGAACCAATGGACAAACTATGAATATGCAAAAATGCATGTGAATAAAGTAGAAAAAATAAGAATTTAAGTGAGCATGAAAAAGTTTTGTCATTAGAACAAAGCAAACCAGTCCATTTTGTTCATTTTGTATGGGATAGCCTCAGTTCATTTGTTCCTTTTGTATGAGATAGCCTGAGCCAGTGTTTACTAGAGACAGAAGTTTAGAGGTTTGTGTTTTGGAAGGCATCAATTTCCTTGGTCCACCACAGAGTTACTGAGTCAGATTCTTAAAACAATAGGCAAGGAATGTGGATTCATTTGTGTGTGGTGTGTGTGTACATATTCTTGTGGGTGCAAGTGTGCATTCATGTGTGTGCTTCTACAGGTAGAGGCCAGAATGTTTTCTTTAATCACTTTTCCACCTTATGACTTTATAAAGTCTCTCAATGAACCTGGAGTTCCTTCCATCAGTCTAGCTGGCCAACATCCCAAGGATCCTAGAGTCTCCACCTTGCCAGCACTGGGATAACAGCCATGCGTTGTAGTGCTCAGATTCTCACTCTAAGGTCTAAACTTGGATCAATGTGCTTGTGTAGCACCAACGTGATGTTCATCAGTAACCTGCATGAGATTTAAATATTTCAATCAGTTGTAGAGACCTTCCAAAACTATTCACTTAAAAACCCATTTATGTAAATATTTTTCCAATTGAAATATACCATTCTGAAGTAAAGTGGGACACTTATAAGACTCAGGAAGTTAACAAAACTTACAAGGCACTGTTTAGAGTTAAGTCAAAGTAGATGAAGATTTTGACATGGATGAATTCCATCAAGGGAAGATTCTGGTGGGGGCGGGCATAAATCTAGGAAGGGAATGGAGAAACAGGATAAAATTAAATGATTTAAGAGATCAACCCAGCACTTGGGAGATGAAAGTTTGAGGCCAACCCAGGCTACATAAGGAGAACTTCTCTTGAAACAAGACAGAGAGAAACAGAAAGATGGTGGAGGGAGAAAATAAAATAAAAGTTTGGCAGAGACATCATAGATACATGAGCTTGAGGAGCACATGGATAGAATAAAGAAGTCATGTGCTCTAGTGGAAATCAAGTTTCAAGAAGCTGTTAACAGAGTCTAGGGATAAAACTTAAATAGCTGAGTGCTCGCCTACCATGCAGGAGGTCCTGGGTCTGATTCCCATCCCCACAAAGTAGTGCTACATGCCTCCAATTCCCGAACTCATGAGGTGGACACAGGAGGATCAGACTTAAAGCTAGCCTGGGCTATATGAGACCTTACTCCCAGAAAACAAAAGCCATGATAGGCCCTGAACTTGCCCAGATTGATGGTTCCTCCAGAGGAGTGGACACCAGCTAGCAAACTAGAGAAGTAATTCATTGACATAGTTTTACTCACACCACAAAAGTCAGTAGAAAAGCTCATAACCAGCTTCACAAAACTGGACGTGGTCAGGGAGGTTTTACCCCAAGAAAGTACAGTGGATGGACCTGTCACAGAGACCATCTGTCTAGGATGATGCCACTAGCAATGTCACACAAGACATTTGACACCACCATCTCAAATCTAGGCTTATAACTTTGAGTTTCAGAACTATTGACTATCTACTGGTTCAGGATACTCAATAGTCCAATTGGAATGACAAGATGGTAAATTGATATTTGAGATCTTTTGGCATATTCAACAGAAACCAAGGGTCAAAGGTAAGAGATGGGTGAACTAGACTAAAATCATCACCATTGCCACAAACACCACACTAATTATAATGGCTCTCATTTATTGTTTGACTTCTACACATTAGACATACTGTTAAATTCTGAATATATATTATCTCAATTCATGCTCATAACAAGTCCATGAAATGGGTCTGTTATTATCACATTTTATAGACAAGTAAATTGAGACTCATAGAATTTAAATAACTTCCTCCCAGTCAGAGAGCTAGTTCCTCTGTAAAGAGCCCCCTCTTGTTTGCTGATTCAGTGTTCAACAATGTGATGATTTAAATGTCAATCGCAATTAGAAAGGTTTCTTTTTCTGTGTCCCTTTTCAGTTCTTTCCAACTTTCTGTCTTATGTCTGTTCTGGGTCTTTCCCATCTCTCATAATACTAAGCCGCAGTGAAATGAAGCCTGTCTCACTTGTTTTTTCATTAATCTAAATGGCTTTGCTTTTTCACTTTTAAGTATTTCCTCACTGAACATGCTTTAAATGGAGTTGTCTTTCCCAATGACACCATAACCCAGTAACAGGCAAAAGTCTGGAAAGGAGCAAACCACGAGCTTCCTGAGGATGATGACCTTGGCCACCAGTCATTCTCCCTGCACAGCTCCCTGTATACACAAAGTGTATGTATTCATCTGGTGCCAACTTGAAGCCCATCCCACCTGAGGTTCAACTTCCCTGCCCTCGAACACAAATAGGTCATCGTCTACCCCCATCCTCAAGGTGACAAGGGTGTCACACTGCCACTGACATCTGGGCATGCTTCTTCTCACACTGACTCTGCCAGCCTGGGTCTCCTGAGCTGTGAGATCTTTAACTAGAGAATTAGAGTGACTTTGCCTCTGTTTTCTTATCCATCTCAAGGCATAATAATAGTCTCCACCTGGTGTTTCTTGTATAAATTATATGGTAAGTGTGTGTGACTTGAAGTACTTGGCCCCTGTATGTGGTTGACTAAGCAGGGAAGAAGGGAGGTAGGCTTCCTATCTGCAGGACCACCAGGAAGCAGCTTTCCATTGTGCTCCCAATCTTTCCTTAACCTGTCCTATGCCTCCCAAATATTTAGCACCTAGAATTCCAGAACTAGTCTGTGTATGCGTGTGTGTGTGTGTGTGTGTGTG